>PVLD010026890.1:0-21529 GCA_004027595.1 Dinomys branickii
TTATTTGATTTTTCACGTCTGTTAAGATTTGACTTATAAAGTTTGGTGCTCCATTGTTTTGTGCATAAATGTTTAGGATTGTTACCTCTTCCTCTTGCAGCTTTCCCCTAACTAGTATGTAATGGCCTTCTTTATCTCTTTTGATTGTTTTTGGTTTGAAATTTACATTGTCTGCATACATAATAGCTTCCCCTGCTTTTTTCTGGGGAACTGTTGTGTGGAAAACCGCTGAGAGACCTGTGGTTGGCATCCATTTTGTAAACTGCCAGCCATTTTGAGCGTTGAGTTCCGGTTTCCATATTTGGTCAATTTCCTCTAAATTATGTAATATCGCCTGAGGCTCTGATCACCCTTGCATGATGTTAGAGCCTCCCTTCATTGCCTAGATACCCGCTGACATCAATCCCCACTCCCGCACTGTATATGAGCCCGGGGCCTCATGTCAAGCCTATGATAATGGACCTGAATTTTGCTGTTGCATGGAGAACTGTTTTCCAACCTTTAACTTTCAGCCTGTGGATTTCCTTTTGAGTAAAATATGTTTCCTGCACTCAGCATATCGTTGCATTGTGTTCCTTAATCCACTCTGCCAATCTTTTCCTTCTAACTGGTGAATTGAGGCCATTTACATTAATGGTTATTATGGTTATATGTTGGCTTATTCTAGTCATGATATTTACTTGTTGTTGTTTTCCTACTTTTGCTATCTGTTTACTTCTTCTGTTTGAGTATTTCTTTCTATTGTTGTTCTTGAGATTGTGGTCATTTTTTTCTCCGTTTGGAATATCTTTCAGTGCGTTTTGCAATGCTGGTTTGGCACTCATGAAGTTCTTCAGTTGTTCTTTGTTGTGGAAATATTTTATTTCTCCATTGAATTTGAAGGATAGTTTTGCAGGACACATCAGTCTGGGTTGGAAGCTGTTTTGTCTCAGAATCTGTAATACCTCGCTGCAAGCTCTTCTGGATTTCGTGGTTTCCGTTGAGAAGTCTGCTGTGATTCTAATGGGCTTTCCTTTGTAGGTGGTCTGTTTCTTTTGTCTAGCAGCTTTTAATATTGTGTTCTTTTGCTGGATATCTGGGATCTTGTCTATTATATGTCTGTGTGTGGTTTTCTTTGGGTTATGGCTCGTTGGGGTTCTATATGGCTCAATTAACTGTACTTCAGTATGTTTTACCATGTTTGCAAAATTTTCTGCTATTATTTCAGCAAATATTCTTTTTACATCATTTCTGTTGTCTCCTGCTGTTTCACTGACCCCTATTACTCGAATATTATTTCTTTTTGCCTCATCTTGCCTCATCTTGCAGCTGTTGTGTTGATATTTCTTGGATCCTAGATGGATCATTGATGACTTTATGAGATCCTTCCTTTCACGCTCATTAGCTGACATGCTGTCTTCAAAATCTGAAATTCTATCTTCGACTTCACTTAAGCGGTGTTGCAAGCTTTCAATGGAAGTGTTCAATTCCTGGCAATCTCTTTGGACCTGTTTCATTCATGGTAATTCATTCCTAAATTGCTCATGTAACGTTTCCATTTGTTTCCTATTTTCTTCTATTCTTTTATCTATTTATTCTCTATGTGTACGGAGCATTTCTTCCATTATAGCTTTCAGTTCATTTTTTGTCTGAGAAATTATTTCTACTTTAATCGCTTTGGAGGCCTCATGGAATTGTTTCTTTACTTTGGATGTGATCATTTCCAAAATTGCAGGTATGTGACTTATTTCTGCTTTAATCTGTTCTATGGCCTGATGGCGTTGTTTTGTTACTTCAGGCATAATCGTTTCATAAATTGCAGGTATGTGGCTTATTTCTGCTTTAATCTCTTCTATGGCCTGATATAGTTGTTTCTTTATTTCGGATGCAATCGTTTCAGAACTTGCAGGTATGTGGCTTCCTAGTTCCCCTATATCCTTGCATCCTGGACTTGTTCTGAGTGGGGTTGAGCTCTGAGACTGCCTTTTGTTCTTCTCTCTTCCCATTTTTGCATATCAGATTCAAAATATTGAGCTATAAATTACCCGGGTAGTTCACCAGGCAAAGGTCCGTTGCAAAGGCTGCTCCAATGGCTCCTTCTCTTCGGAAGAATTTTCCTTTAGCTTTCTGCTGAGAGTTCCACTCAAAAGGCTGCTCATATGCTCCTTTGTGGGCCGAGCTACTCCCTACCCAGAGACCTGGCCGGGGTGCGTAAACAGCTCCCTGGCCCCGGGGTCTCTGCTGGCAAGGGGGCTGCTCAGATGTTCCTCCCTGGGCCGAGCTCCTCCCCCACTCAGTGATCTGGTCGGGATACGCAAACTACTTACTCGCCCTAGGGTCCGTGCAGGCACTGGGGCTGCTCAGGTGTTCCTCCCTGGGCTGGGTTCCTCCCCCACTCAGAAATCCAGTCAGGCACACAAACAGCTCACCCTTCCCGGGGTCCGTGCAGGCAGGGGGGCCGCTCAGGTGTTCCTCCCTGGGCCAAGCTTCTCCCCGACTCAGAAATCCAGTCGGCCGCGCAAACAGCTCACCCTTCCCATTGTTCTTGCAGGCAGGAGGGCCGCTCAGGTGTTCCTCCCTGGGCCGAGCTTCTCCCCGACTCAGAAATCTGGTCACGGCATGTGAACAGCTCCCCTGTCCCGGGATCCGTGCAGGCAGAGAGGCCGCAAATTGGTAATATTTCGTGCTTTGCCCGTGATCCGCCCCTCCCCTGTGCTTCTCTGTCTCCTCGGCGCTCTCACAGGGGCCGCGGACTGCAGCCGCCGCAGTGCCCCTGCGCTCCAGGCCTGGGGAAGAGAGCAAGGTGCTCTGCTCCACTGTGCTCTGCACGCCGCCATGGCTGCGCTCTCCAGGCCTAGGAGGGTGTGAGTGGTGGGGATGGGGACCGGAGTGGGACCCTGTTCTACAGCCCAGATTAGTGCAGCCTGCCTGAGAAGGGCAGGCTCCATGTCCTCCCCGTGCTGCAGCCGCCAAACACCGAATTTCTGGCCACAGCCACTGGTGAGCCGCACAGGGTTGCGAGGCAGGAGGGTCTGGCCCGCCGCATTTGCCCTCGGGGTGTGCGGAACTGGCTCAGCTGCCGCCTGTGCACCAAGCACCAAGCACCTCGGGTGCCCAGCACTCCAGGCCCGCCCGCGCCTCGCCGCAGCAAGTTGGGCTGCCCCGCCGTGGCCCAGGCAGCGCAGAGCAACACATTCTGTTTGAACTTCCCAGCCATGGTCCCGGCACCCGCTTGCGCAGAGCCTGTCTCAAGCTGGAGATGTCTCTCTGGGAGGATCTTTTCTGCTGCTCACCTGGTCGCCATCTTCCCAGAAGCCCTAGTTTATATTTTTTAAATAGGGCATACTACCTTTGTTTCTTTGTATACCTTAGGATTTGTTTGTTATCATTGACAACTACACATTTGAACCAAATGACATGGCAACTCTTACAACCAGATTTGCTTTTCTAGAGTTTGCCATACGTTTTTAATGGATGTGGGCTAGATCCACAATGAGGATCACTGTGTAGTGTAAATTTAAAGTGTTTTCGCTCTTTGGGGGACCTGTGTCTTTCCCTAAGGATGTGCAGTTACTTTCCAAACTCCTTTGCATGTTGGCTTTTGAAAGTTCTGGTATGTAATGTCTTATATTCAGAAGTGATAAAGATAAAAATGAAACGGAGGTTGAAGAGATCATTGTTTTAAATCCTATGAATGTCATTATAGCTGGAGAGGAGAAACTTATGATACTAGGGGTGTGGTGTGCTTCTCTTGGAATCTGTGCTTTGCTGCTTTCCATGGGCCTGGCTGAGGATTTGGAATAGATGCCCACTGCTGAGTTATGACATGAAATTTACCTTAATCCTTTGGAACTTGCAAACCTTCAATAAGCTCCAGAGATATAAATAAGTAGATCATACAAACTCTGCTTGTACAAATTCTGGTCTAGATGGGGAAGCGGATTTATGTCTGTGCCATCTTCGCACAGTAATCCTATCCATTAAGTTTTGTTCTCTTCATTTTAGTACTTTAAATCCATTTTCCTTGCAAAAATGCCTCATCTATGAGTTCTTCCGTACTCATTGGTCTTTCTGTATCACTTCAATTTCAGGTAATTAAGAAAACGTTAAATGTAATTTGTATCACCACTTCTGACTTATTCATATTATATAAAATAATTAGAGGCCTGGGGATATAGCTCAGTGGAATAAGTGCCTGCCTGGCAAGCACAGGGTCCTGAGTCCAATCCCAAGTACTGCAATAAAATAAAATAAAAGTAAAATAAATAAAATAAATAAAATGAAATAATTACAGTAGATAGCATCTGAAGAGTGCAAATATAACTATGGATACTTCCTTTACATTTCTTTAAATTCTTGGATAAATTCTCTTTGCAACTTTTTTATCACAGGAACAATACTGGAAACACAAGATAATAATTGTATGGGACTGGCAAAGAGGAAAACAAATACAGTGACTGAACACCAGAGATACAGGTGGTGCACATTGCTCTTTACTGCCTTTGTCTCTGATGCACAGAGACAGTAACACTTCATTAGCACAACTCCATTAATTTGGAATCTGTAATAATCTCCACTTGCCCAACATAAATATGTCTGTACTATGAAGATAGCCAGCTAGCCAGCCAGCCAGACAGACAGACAGTTAGGCAGGCAGGCAGGCAGTGATAAACATGTGCATACACACCCAGAGTTTGCTAAAAAGAATAGATAAATAAGACCAAATGAGAAAACTAAGAAGATTGTCACTTTTGCTGAAGCTTTTGTGTAGATTGAACATACTAATCACAAATAATTATCTACTCACTTAAACCATTATGTTATTCTGTTAAGACCTGAGATCAAGTTCCCTTATTTCTCCCCTGAAATAATCAATCTGTTTTAATTTTAACATTTTTATGCAACTAATTTAAGGCTTTTCCTCCAAAGAATTGATAAATTAGTCTATCTCAACTAATTTGAATGGATTTGACTATTTGGCCATGTACGACTACATAATCACATAGGATCAAATGATAAATTCATTCATCAGAGTTTTGGTAGAGATTTTTTTTCCCTCTTTTCATTAGTGTTTCAAAAGAAACATCCTCTTATCATACTGCTTTCACAATAGAGAGCTGTTTCTATGTATGAGGTTTTAAATGTACTTTATTTATTACAGAATATGAATGGATTGTGTACCACAGGAATCCCTAATGAGAAGCTGGCTACCCCACAGGTTGGGTCTAGTGGGCCAGGACATTACAGTCTGCTGGTCTGTAATTGAAAATCAAACAGGTCATTTCACAGCCATCAAACACATGCAGAGCAAGCTGCCTTATGGGTTTATGTGCCTCTGTGTTTTAGGGTATAAAATCATCTCTTACTTTATAATAACAATGATCTCTCATATACTCATTTAATTTATATATAATGGGTGTACTCAGTAAAAGTATATGAACCAAAATTACAACAAAATTACAATACCATAAACTACCTTTCTAGAATGCACTTTCTCCTTCTCTCTCGAAAAGCTTCATTGCTTTAAGGACAAGAAATATTACTTTAGAACTCAAGATTTAAAGCATGCTTTTAGACACATAATAAGAGTAATGAAGCTTTTTATTGTAAACGAACTGTAAATATATTCACCAAAAATTCAGCAACTCAGAAACAGTTCACTTTCTACAGCAGGAAATATGAGCCTAGTGACATAAGGTGCTGTCAAGGGCTTTCGCTACTCTTCATTGCTCTTGTACCAGTGGTGATAGTGAACTGCAATTGCAGAGAATGATTCACTAAATAGAATAATGTATGAATTTTTTCCTTAAATTGAGTGGCTAAGAAAAAATTGAAAGGGGTCGATTAGAAAATAATTCTTCTCTCTCAAAGTTTTGGAAAATGTCTATTTGTGCAGAGATGGAAGAGGACAGAATTTGGACCTGTCAATTAGAGTGCAGTTGAAACCACCATTCAGAATGAGAATTAGGGTGGAAAATCACAAGTATTAGACACTTTAGAACAGTGCAGTGTTTGGTACAGACAAATGGTAACCAAAGATGACAAGGTCTGAAGCAGTTTGCTAGGAGGGGAGGAGTTATCAGAGTTGAAAAAAGAGACAATAAATTATCTGATAGTACTGGGGTTTCAACTACTCAAAGACTTTGGTAAAATTCTATTTCTCTGAAAGTCAAAAGTTATTAGGGGATACTCAAACTCTTTCAAATTTAATCATTTTTGTTGTGATTTGCTGCAGAAATATTTCTGATGTAGGAAAGATGCAAGATACAATTGGCAGAACTATCCTTTGAGAACAAACAGCATAAATTGAGTCATTCTGTATTTGTGATTTTATAGCAATATCTTACATTTTTATTTTGGTTTAAAGTCATTTATATTAAGCCTGAGAATATTGAGAAATTTCTAGACTGAAAATAATGAAAAATTATTAGATCAAAGGAACCTAATTTGGATTTCCAATATGATTTGAAAATATGAGAAAGTTTATTTGAATAATTTATTTTCAGTTACAGCAACAAAAGATCAGGGAGGTTAAGTAACTGTTCCAATATTAAAAAGCTAGAAGTTATGGAAATAATGTCAGTTGAGTGAAGAATTTACCAGTTTGTGTTTTATATATTTTTGAACAACACGCAAGAAATATTATGCTGGGGCATTTACATTCCTTGGTTAATTGATGCTGCTTGGTTCTTCACAAACTCCTTCAGTTCTGTTCCTCCCTTCTGCTCTCAAAGGTTTCATATTTCACCTCATTCATAGATTATAGTAAAAGAATTCTACATGATATTCTGGCTTCTAATCTCTTTTATACTTTCTCTGTCTTTCTGAGTAAAAGTTTGTATCTGTTATGAAAACTAAACTAATCTTTCTCAGATTTTAGTTTTGTCAGAACATCTCCTTACTTAATGTTCATATAAAGAAGGTCACAATATAGTCCAGCTTGCCAAGACATTCTGGATTTACACATGCTGCGCTAGAGTAATTATTAAGTAAGTTTTCATTCTTAAAAAATATCCAAGATTGGAAAATAAATCATGTGGTTTTGCCACATATACTTCACTACTTTCAGATACAGATATCTTATCTCTCAGTCACAATTATTCTACTTCCTACAAACGAATTCAATCACTTGTCTTCCTATGTGAAATCTTTTTATCATGTTTTTATCAATATTGTGCTTCAGTTCTAGTCACCCCTTAAAAGGAATTAAGTTGTTTTACCGATAATTACTGAGCACTCTTTATGTATTTAGCACTGTCCTAAGTGTTGGGTTAGATCAGGAATTGGACAGACAAGTTTTGCATTTTCCTGAATGACCTATAGCAAGAAAAGCTTCAGGACTCGAAGATATAGTGAGTAAAACTGTGTTTGTGCTTCTTCACCTATTTACTGTCTTTGTTCATTTCATTCCACCAGACATCTCACCATTTTGAAAAACAAAGAAAGGTAAATTTCAATGTTATCGCTCCCATTATAAAGACAATATCAAGAAGCAGTAGTGATGTGCAAGTATTGCCTATCATGCAAATGTTAGAGCCTCCGTAAGGAGCTCCATGACATTGCCGACTGTAGCAATGCATGTTTATACCACTGAGACTACACCAGCAATATAGAATCCCCTATCTAGAGTTTAATAAACATATATATGTATGTATATATATATACATATATATAAACTGATTCTCACAGACATGCTTTGAAACATTTTAAATCTAATTATCATGTGATACTTGTATCACTAAATGCATGTATTCTTTTCTCATCTTTTAAGAAGAAAAATCTAACAAATTACAAACACAAATGGAATAGGATTACACCCTCATAAACCTATCAGAACTTGAAACTACTGTATGTTCCAAATGCATTTAATTCATTAGAAGTGGGAGACACAGAAAGGCATTTTGCAGACGTGATAGGGTCTAAAAACATAAAACAATTATCCCAAATATTCTGGCAACACAGAGCCTTGTAGACGGTCAGCAGTTTACCCTCATGACTGCGTGGTCAACTGGGAATTGCAGCTCACTGCCATTACCTGGCATCAAGCAAAAGTACTGCATCACACATTGCTAGACCAAGAAAAGATGATATTTGAAGTATGGTTTCAATTTAATGTGTACTAGTTTTGCAGCATCTTCAAATTGAAGCTGAGTGTGGTAGCACACACCTATACTTGAGAAGCTGAGGCAAGAGAATCACAAGTTCAAGGCCAGTCTGGCAACATAGTAACACCTCTCTGTCAAAAGAAAGTATCCAAATCATAAACAGAGCCATTATAAATCAGGAATTTTTCCCTGAGGAAATAGAAAGGAAGAATTAGTAATACATTTTTTAAAAATTTCAAACTATGGTTTTGTAATTTTGGGTCAATGCCAGTTTAGCAAATGGGTATAAGATGAAATGAGAAATTTAATAAACATGTATAAAAAGGATGTGTGCCCTGTTTGCTTTATCCCATATCTTTGAAAGCATTTTAGTGGGAAAAAAATCATGGAGCGGCAACAGACATGAGGGAAGTAAGTGGGGTACATTCACTCATACCCATGCAATTTTGGTTAGTTACGTTCTGTGTTATAATTTGTTACTTGTTTGTTTCAATTTCAAACTCTTCAAGGAGAAGCATATTCATCCATTCTGCTAATGTTAATTGTCTCTTATTTGACAGGCACTATGCTGAGCCCTGGAGCACAAAAGTCAATGAAAAAGACAAAAATGTCCAACCTTCATTGTCAGCCACAGGACTTGCCATAATGTGTGTGCCAGTGAATGGAGGTCTTGGCTCCAAAAGACACAAAATAGTCAAGATAGCTGTGTAGAGACGAAAGGAATGATTTTAAAATTTTTATATTTTTTATAATTCTTTCTAAGCTTAAACATGTTCAATTTGAAAGCCTAGTTGCTTTCACAGCTGACCATTCTATACTTAGGTTCTCAGTAAAGTTTACATGTCTTGATGTTCTTGTCAACCTATGGAGTGTTTTTATGCTCATTCAAATACAACTCCTTTATTTAAAATAACAAGAAAGATGTAGGAATGATGAGAGTGAGTCTAAGAAAACAGGTGATATTTACTGAATATTTTGTCAGTGTAGATACTATGTTAAATGCTTATGCCACCTGGTAATAGTGTTTATTCATGACAAGGACATTATTAGGCTAAAAAATGGCAGCCACTTCTTTATGGCTTCAAGGCAAAAAAACTAACATAGTGAAAACTGGTTTGAGTGTGTGAATCATCATACTTTACAACATAAATGTTTTTTTGTTGCCTTACGTTCCTTGTATTTCTCAGGTTTATGTAATTTGGCAAGAAGTAATGCATTTAACAGTGGGAATTTCTGATAAAATGGGTTCAAAATTATGTCCTAAATGTGGTAAATTAACAACAAAAATGTTTGATTAACTCTCATTATTCTGAATAATACAAATATCAGGATGGTAATTACAGATTATTTTTAAGATGTTAGAATAAATTGCAAAATGTAGTGCTCAACTGGAAGAGGCTTATGGCAATAATTGCATCGTATGATCAGCTAATTAATTTTTAGAGGACTATGGGAAATAAGTAGGAGGCACTTCAGAAAATGAAGGCTTGCGTTATAAAGGTTTGTGTATCCCACCTGCATTTATTTTGTATGGTCCAGTCATGCAGTTTCTAAAACACGCTCACTCCCTGTTTTCACATAATTCTGTGTTTAACATCTTTCTTGCCCTTTACTGTCTAGAAGTTCACCCTTTCTTATTATTGTCACACTTGACTTTAATCACCTAGTCCTCAGGCCAGAGGTAGTAACTAGGAAGCTTCCAGGGGGTGCGCACATAACACAATAAAGTCACACTTGCTGTGAGTATGTTGGATGATTAAGACTGTGCCAAAAGCAAGTATATAACATTTCAAAAGTGGCATCTACTATGTCAGTTATTGCGATGAAACAATGGTGGACTAATGCTTTTAGATCTGCTTTATCAGCAGAAACTCAGAATTCATATTTGCATGTGAATTCTTGAAATAAGTTAATATTAGCCACTTTTCCACTACAGTGCTGCATCCCTTCCCTATCCATCCATACAAATACAAATCTATCTCTTCTACTGGTTCTGTTTTGGTTTATTAGATCCTGATGGATGAACACATTCATTAATCCTTGTTAAGATATTTGCTTTGAATTACATGACGTTTTATTGTGCCTTAAAAATTAGTTCGCATTTAAACTAAAGCTAATGATTTCTTTAGGAAGGTGTTGACGTCTAATGGTAGCAGGATATTAACATAAATAGAAGAACATAATATGAATCCTTTCAGTCATAACACAGATAAACTGATTGGTGCCACCAATATGTTAAATTAGTTTTGCTGTAAGCTAGTGTTAAAAGTGTGAACTGTATTAACTCAGTCTAAAACCCATTTACTGACATGTAGTGTGGGCCACTTAGGAAATTTTACTAGAATATTTGAATTTAGTTTTCCTTTGAGAGAAATGTTTTTGTGGGAGGAGTAGAACTTTGATAAAAACAGTGGTATTCAGGTATGCCTGGCATAACTTAGACAATACATTGCATCACTTAAACAACAGAAATTTATTTTCTCTCAGGTCTGTAGGCTAGAAGTTGATCAAGGTCCTACTATAGTTGGTTTGTGGTAAGGTCTCTCTTCCTGACCTGTAGACAGCAACCTTCTTGCTGTGTTCCCATATGGGGTGGGGGGAGAGATGGGGATACAGCGAGAAAGAGAAAGCAAGCTATTATGGTTTGTATGTAGATGTTCCACAAAATCACATGTACTCACAGATGGGGTTGTTCAGAAGTTATTAGATCATGATTTTGAAGGAAAAGCATGGTTGAAGAAGATAGGTCAGTGGAGGTGTGGCCTGGAAAAGTCTATCTCCTTCCTACCTCACTTGATCCCTCTCCCTGCTTCCTGCTGACTCTGCTATGGGCTATTTCACCTTCATTTTGCCCCTTTGACATGAAGTCCTGCCTTGGAGACAGCAGACTGGACTGAAACTTCTCCAAACTGTGATATGAAGTAAATTTTTCCTCCTTTAACTTGTGTGTGTCAGGTGTTGTGATCCAGCAATGAAGAAAGTAACTAAGACACAAGCTCTCTGGTATCTCTTAAAAGAGCACTAAATACATCAGGAATGTCCTACCCTTATGACCTCATTTACATTTAATTATCTTCATAAAGCTGCAGGTTTAATATTATCAAACTGAGTATTAAGACTTCAACATATAAATTTGGAGGCACACAATTCAATTCATAGCAGTGGGTGATGTATGATAATGAACATAGGTACATTTGCTTAAAATTTTAATATATAATAATGAGCTATTCCTAAACAGAAAAAGTAATATACCTTAATGAGGTATATACTAATTTCTGTGTAATAATTTTGTCACTTAAATTACAAGGGCTAAAATACACACACAGTAAAAACGTGCTTTTTCATGAAAATAAATTTCATGAACTTTTTTGCTCTTTTATTAGAATCTCTTTCCGAATCTATGTCCATGGAGCAATTTAACCAGTATAGACAGTAAAAGTCATGCTTGAACTAATACCTTTAACAGACTTACATGAGTCCTAGTTAAGTTTTATGAGTTATTGACATGCTTTCCTAATATGTTTTCGAATATATAGTTAGAAAACATCAGAAATGAAGTAAACAAAAAAATGAGACTTTGATACTTCAACCTCCAAAAAACCATCTGTAAACAGAGCAGTACTTTATATATTAGGAGGAATAACACTCTGTCTTAGTTTGTGTTAAATATTTTTCAAAATGTGGCTTAAAAAATTATTCAACTATTGTTATAAGCCTAATCCAATGCTAGGGAGCACAAAATAAATAAAAACAGATAAGGTTTTTAACTAGTTTGATGTCCATGTGGGGAAAAAGGATTCATATGTATATGATACAGAAAAAAAACCAGTAAGTTCCTAATTGTGCAGTAAGTCCATCAAAGCACAAGAGTTCTGAAATGCATATACTTAACCTGAATATAAGTACCAGAATACCTAAAATCAACATGACTGACAACATCAAAATTTGGCGTGGATGTAAAGCAGTGGAATCTCTCGTTCATTCTGGGTGATAGCATGAAGTTATACCAAGATTTTAGAGAGGTCTGGTTACTTCTTACAAAACTAAACATAATGTATGCACATTTCTTGGCAGTGAGAAAAAGATATCACAATCACAATGTATCAGCATTGATTGTGCCAAGTACTTTTATTTATTTTATTTTATTTTTTATGTCAAGTACTTTTAAATGAAGGAGATTGGAAGGCATAAGAAGCATAATCAGAAGTAAAGTCTCTCTCTGACCCTCTCCTGCCCTCCTGTCTCAAGTGCCTCCCCATAAAATTTTTCACAGAAACAACAATTCCTCTCCCCAAGGTGCATCATAGGAACAATAACCACTCTACACCAAAGTAAACTGTGAATCCTAGAAGTCTTATTCGTATCTTTCCAGGCTTGCTGTATAAGAGCTGTTTGTAAAGAAATTTTCTGAACCACTTTCATTGAAGAGAAGATACTGCACTATATGTAAGAGAAAGGGATGTTACACCAAAAAGTCAAGAAAAATGTACACATACAGGCCTTGCTAAATCCCCCCACCCTCAGTCAATTGCCTCTAGATAACATTCTTTTGTCCAATCATAGTACCACTGCATATTACATTTTAGACCAATGTACATGACTGTGTATTTTTTACTGAATCTAAGAATAAATATATGTATAGTTTTTCTTGAGGTTCTGGGTCTTTATTTCCAAACTTTCCAAAGTCGTGTAAAGCTTTGATCCAATAAATTAGTTACGCATCTCTCTTGCTAACTTGTTGTTATAAGATTGTTATCCACACAATAGCGTCCAAAAAACTGAAATACTTAGGAATTAATCTAAGCAAAGAAGGAAAAACATATACAGTGAAAATTACACAACTCTAAAAAGAGATTGAAGAGGATTTCAAAAAATGGAAAGATATTCCTTGCTCATGGATAGGAAGAACCAACATTGTGAAAATGGCTATACTCCCAAAACTGTTATACAGATTCAATGCAATATTCAATGAAAATACCATTGGTATACCTCACAGGCCTAGGGAGAACACTTCTAAAATTTATCTGGTACCAGAAGAAACCTAGAATAGCAAAAGCAATCCTGGGCAACAAAGGCAGGGCAGGAGGTAACACAATCTCTAATTTGAAATTATACTACAGAGCTACTGTGTTAAAATCAGCATGATATTGGCAGTAAAACAGACCTGAAGATCAGTAAAACAGGCTGGAAGATGCAGACCCAACCACAACAACACTCAGCCACCTTATCTTTGAAAAAGGGGCCAAACATTTTCACTGGAAGAAAAATAGCCTCTTCAATAAATGGTGCTGGATAAACTGCATTCCCACATGCGAAAGACAAAAACTAGACCCAAGCTTATCACCATGCACCAAAATAAAGTCAAAATGGTTTAAAGATCTAAATATTAGAACAAAAACACTAGATATAATGGAGGAGAAAGTAGGTGGAAGTCTTGAAGACATGGGGGCAGATAGAGAGTTCATGAACAAAAACCAAACTGCATAGGAAATACTTCAATGAATCAACAACTGGGATCTCATCTTATTCAAAAGTTTCTGCACATCAAATTAAATCACCTACAGGGTGCAAAGAAAACCCATGAGTTGGGAAAAAAATTTAGCAAACCATCCCTCAGACAAAGGAATCCTGTCTAGAACATATAAAGAATTTAAAAAAATATATCAGGGCCCCAAATTCAAAGACCAATTACAAAAATGGACATCTGAGATGAATATATATTTCTCACATGAAGAAATACAAATGGCAAATAAATACATGAAAAAATGTTGTGTCCTTAGTCATTGGAGAAATGCAAATTAAAACCACACTGAGATTCTATTTCACCCCAGAAAGAATGACTATCATCAAGAAATCAAACCATAACAAATGCTGGAGGGGCTGTGGAGCAAAAAGAACTCTTCTCCATCGTTGGTGGGAGTGTAGACTGGTACAACCATCATGGAAATCAGTCTGCAGATTCCTCAGTAAACTAGGATTAGAGGTCCCATTCAATCCAGATGTTTCCCTCCTGGGCATTTTTCCAGAACTAAAAACATCATACCATACTGATATATGTGCACCTATGTTTATAGCAGAGCAATTTGTAGTACCTAAATCTTGGGAACAACCCAAATGTCCATCAAGTGAGGAGTGGATAAAAAGGTGTGGTATTTTTATACAATGGAGTATTACTCAGTTATAAAGAAAGATAAAGTGGAGGCTTTTATAGGTAAATGGATGCAACTAGAGACCATACTCATTAGTGAAATAAATCAGATTCACATGTGTAAACATCGTATTTCCTCCCTACTATAAGAACCTGAAAGAGTAAAGAAAAACTGAAAGGTACAATTGATGTTGTGAAAGGGAAAAGAAACTGCTCAAATAGGAAGGAGCAGGTTCTGGGAAGAAGGAGGGGGAGGAAAAAAAAAGAAGGAAAGGGGAAAATGTGTATATAAAGATACACAGGATAGCTAGGATAATTGTACTACTAATATCTGTTGGTTTATTGAAAGGAACTGTTAATGTGTAATTGTTTGATTAATCTTGCATGCCTATATCTGGTTATATGTGCAACTATTTTGAAGATGACATTGTGTAGTACAACAACCAGTGTTAATATCCTATCACCATGATTTGAAATTCTGTATCATTTTTATTGCACTCTATGCTGTTTTGTTTGTGTATTTGTTTTTGTTATGTTGATTTTTTAATGCAAAACAAAATTTCCATGTATATATCAGGAGAGCTGAAATAGGTGTATTGCTAACGTCTGTAGTTTATTGAGAGGAACAATCAAGGCTTAAAATTTTCTTTTTTTCTTGACCAAATGAACTTGGTAATTGATCTGAAAACAATATGCAGTATAATAACCATTGTTGAACTCCTACCACTTTCTACTATGAAGTTCTGCATCACTTCCAATGTTTTTTAAAATTATTTTCATTGCTTTTACTTGTTACTGTCTTTGTTTGATCAATCTTGCATTCTTGTGTCTAATGGACTGAGAAGCTTCATTGAAGATAATAGTATGGAATTTAGCAACCATTGTAAATTTCTGTCATTTTGTAATGAGGTCTTGTATCCCTTTTGTTGTTTTTGTGTTGTTTTGATTTTATCTTCATTGTTGTTTTCTCAGTTTTTTAAAACTTTTTAAAAGAAAAAAGAAAAAATAAGATTGGTATCCATGATATTTATAGTATGTGAGGAAAGACATCACACTTTCCCACTCCTGTGCCTTGAAACCTTATGTGAAATACACTGGGCATAGAGGTCAAATATTATACTATTGTACTGCTATGAGGTACTTGTTGTAGGCAAATTTAAAGAGAAAAAATAGTATACAGGCTACTGGGGCTGTAATTTGAGAGAGAAGTGGAATTTTTCTTTAGTGCGATGAAAACAAATCTAGAACTGCATGGTCATAAAATTTGTGAAATATAAATATTACTTACATCTGAACTGCATTCTTAAAATTGATAAAATGATAAATTTCACTTTCTGTACATTTTACCATAATTTAAAAGACCATACTCACAAAGAGTTGAATGAACATAACTAGAACATTTGACAAAATACAAACTCCCCAAACAAAAACTTAAACATATACCATCACCACAGTTACTCTCCAATAGCAATGATATGTAGTTTTGTGAAAGAAAATAAAAGCACATGTCAACAAAAAAATTTTTACAGGAAACTAGCTTGATTTATATTAGCTAAAACCTAAAAATAGCAGAAGGATTTCATTGACAGAAAAATGTTTAAGTGAACTGTGGTACAGGAATACAGTATAATATTACACAAAAACATGAACTGATCTCAAATATATTATGTGGAAAGAAATAAGACTTAAATGAACTATTATCTGGCCTCAGCTATGTGAAATTCTAAATCTGACCAAATTAATTTATGGTAGAAGTTATCAGGACAATTTAGGGAATAGTATGAGACAACTATGAAGTGCTGGTCATGTTCTACATCTTAATAAAACTGTAGGTTACACAGGTGTGTGCATGTGAGAAAACTCATCAAACAATAGTTACAATTCCTATATTCAGCTTTTCTGAATTATATCTAACTAAAAGAACTGTGGACAAATATTGAGTACTAGTTAATGACATATGTCCTAATATTTTGAGGTTAAATCAAATGGGTGTCTTGAAAACTACTTTGAAATATGTAAAAAATAAGGAGGATCAGTAAATAGATAAAAGAATGGGCACGTGGATAGTTATGCCATAACATAAATAGTTCAAATATTAATTGGTTGCAGAATCTAGATGGTAATAATCTAGATAGTATTTATTTTCTGCTCCTTTTCCTTTTTTTTTTTTTTGTTTTTTTTTGGGTTTTTTTTGTTTTGTTTTTTGAGACAGGGTCTCACTATGCAGTTCAGGCTGGCCTTGAAATCACTTTGTAGCCCAGGCTGGGCTTGAACTCACAATGATCCTCCTGCCTAAGCCTCCCAAGTTCTAGGACTATAGGTGTACACCACCACATCCAGCTTCTAGGTTGTATTTAATGTCAGCTTTTCTGCATGTTAGAAAGTACTGCTCATGGTAACTGTGAAGAACTGATGTGAACATTTCACTGTGGAAAATATGTTTATAGGCCTAGAGAGGAAAGCCATCATTATTTGCCAGAGAGTGCACTGATAGGATAAACTAATACCTATAACTTAAAAGAGGAGAGGTTTGCTTTGGCTCATAGTTTCAAAGGTTCCCATTCAGGCTTGGCTGGCTCCATGGCAGAAACATCGTAGTGGAAGAGCATAGAGCAGGAAAGCCACTCAACTAATTGCATCTGGAAAAGGGAGAGCAGAGGAAGAATCCAAGGAAAACTACAATCTTCAAAGGCACTTCTTCAGAATTTTCTCCTCCCAGTATCCTACCTTCTAATAGTATATTCATCTATAAACTACTGCCGATGCATTGATGAAGTTAGCATCCTACAACCCACTCCCCTTCCAAAAACATCACCTTTGAACACAACTTTTCATGGACATGTTTGATTCAAACCATAATATTCTGCCATCTACTCTGACTCCAATAGCATCCTTCTCCCCATATGCTTCCTTTAAACCAATTCCAAGTGTGTCTGAAATAAATGCATACTTATACTCATAGTAACCACTCTGTTCTTTGTCCCAACTGTCTGTGTTAGTCAGTTTTCCATTGGTAGGACAAAATACCTCACCCTTTACCCTAAGGGATGGAGAAGTTTATTTTGGGTCATAGTTTAAAAGGTTTTGGTACTTGATTGGCTGGCTCTAAGGCAAAAACTCCTTCATGCAAGGGCATGCCACAGGGAAACTGCTCAGTGAATTACATTTGGGAAGCAGTGTCCATAGAAAGAACCGAAGGAATGATATACCATACTAGGTGCCCTTTGTCACAACATATTAAGGTATGGATTCATCAAAGAATTAATACATTGGTAAGTTTAATGCCCCATAATCTAATTTCCTTCCCAAAGCCCACTATGAGTGCATATGTCTTTGGGGAAACATTTTTTATCATGTCATGTAGAGGAGATACCTGCATACCAATGTATATTACAGGACAGTTCAGAAGACCTAAGCTATAAGAATAGCCTATGTGTCCAGTTAACTCATAAATACATAATGAAGTGATGCATACACACAAAGGAATATTATTCACACATATTGAATAATTAAATGTCATTTGAAAGAAAATGGACAGAATTAATAATCATCTTATGTGAAATAAGTCAGGTTCAGAAACACAATCATCATCATCATGTTTTTTCTCATATGTTCAGTACAAGGGAGAAAACAAACAACAAGAAAATAGAAGGGAGACTACTAGAGAAGGGGAAGGGAATCAGAGGGAGACAAGGAAGGACAATGAGGGTAACAGGTGACGGATATGATCAATGTGTGTTACATGCATATACAAATATCGCAAAGTGAAACATTTATTCTATATAATGTGAACTAATAGAACATAAAAGAAATCCAATAACTAAAACAAATAATAGAAAATCAAGAGGATCCTTGTAACAGAGCAGAGCTATTAGAACTAAAGTTGGAAATGTTCGGACATGTTTCAATAAACTAGCTATTGCAATACTGTATGTTGCAGGCCACCAGACATAAAGGAACAAGCCAACTGTGAAATTACATGAGCATATATAAAAGGCTTGTAATGAGCTCAGTACCCACTTAGTAATAAGAGATTTTAATTATCCATGGATAGGTTCACAGTATTAAGTAGAAGAGACAAGACTGGAATATTTTTATAGCTTTGGAACATTCTGCTTTTTGACCGCATCTTATGTCACCCACTAAGATAAGCATGACATTAAATAACACATGGCCAAACACCTACAAATACAGTGACTCATGTGTTGTAGTGACAACATTTTTTAGTGAATAGGGAGGGATGGTAACATCTGCCTTAGATCTTTTTTAAAGATACCAAGCAGAACACTTTAGAAAACATTGGTTAGAGAAAGCAGATGGACAAGTGGCCAGTTTGGATATATCTAGGATTAAAAGAGAAACATAAGAGTCTTTAAAAATATACATATAAAAACACACAAAACTAACAAAGAGATGTAACAACCATAACTAGAGAGGAATTAAGATTAAATACAAATTTACTATATTTTAAGGAAAAACAATGGTGCAGAAAAATCATGATTATGACTGGCTGAAGTTCTTTGCTGATTCCTTGGTTCCTTAGATTCACTGAAAAAAATTAGAGTGTCTGTGGCTATGAGTAGGGAGAGAGTTGCACTTCACTGAGCATGAACACGATTGTCTCAACTGTAGTGAATGGACAGAGAAAGGGCCAAACTCACCTGGGTCTCACTGACTGAGAGCTAGAATAGAGTCAATGACTGGAAGGAACATGTTCCCCAGCCTTCAGCTGATTAAACCTGATGAAGAGACCAATTTGTCAAGCTACTGAGAAACACACACACACACACACACACACACACACACACACACACACACAGACACACACACAAGGAAACCTGAGCATGGTCAAAACAAAGAAAACTAAAGAAGACGACAACTGTCCAACTATGCCTTCCAGATTTACTCTTTCGGAAAAACAATGAATTTCTTGGCAGCTCATAAATTTCACACATATGTGGGAAAGACCACATGTACCTGATTTGCTCAGAAACAGATGTAATGCATCTAAATCAACTGGGGCATCTATTGTAATCCAAGAGAAAGAGAAGTGAATAAAATTCCTTGAAGCAAATGAATGCATGAAGGTAAGAAAATCTCCTTGATTTCATCTAAAGTTACAGCTGAGTAAATACTACCAATTTTCAGATACATGTAATTTACCTATAAAAGAACGAAACTAGGAAACTCAGTAACCAATTTTGCCTTACTAGGAGCATTTAGGATTCAGACACTCATTGGAAGACATTTAATTCTAAAAGAGATGGAAGAATTACATATCATAAAAATCATGCATTCCTATTATACTATTTGCCTCTCTCTACCATCTAAAGCATATATGTATTATTTTTAAAAATAATTAATTGTTCTCTTTTTAAAATTAAAACATATTGTAAAGGGATAGTAACAAAATACAAACAAAATATTTGCAGGCTAAAAGTATGTGAAATACACAAATGAGAATGCAAATCCACAAGCCCATCCAAAAACACAGAATAATAAAGAAATAGATATATTCTATTACTTTTGTTTATCATAGAAGGGTTATATGGAAAAATTTAAATTTGACTAATGTAGAGTGTCAGTAGAGATATTGGCTAAGTAATTAAATCTTTCATTTTCTTCCACCATTTGTATAATATGCTACATTTACCAAATATAGCTTCCTATAATTTTTGCAGAATCATTGTTCAGATTATTTGGTAATGGAAAGAGTTACTTTGCATTCATAAATGCTTTGTACTAGCATACTGCAGTGCTTTTTTATGGAAGTGATCCAAACCATCTGGGGTATAGTACTTAGAAGATTGTTTCTCTCTATATTTCTGCTAAAATCTGTCATATTCCCATTATGAACAAGAAAAATAATCTATTTTCTTGACTTTCAGTACATAGCTATGTTCAATAATATTCTAAGGCTTCATATGAAGAACCAATAGGGAACTTAACTGGTCCTTATGACCATAGTAAAACTCAGAAAATTTGAATAAAATTAGTCTTAGCTATAAGATCAATCTGGAATGCAAAATAGAAAAGAGCTGGCATTGAGAATTGAAACATGTAATTTAAAAAGTTAAGTGTGTTCCCGTACACAGACAATATTTCATAAAGAAGGCTGTTGCTCATTATTTTTGTTGTGATTACTTAATTTTTAAAATTATAAAACATCAAATTATGACAGGTAGAAAGTTTGGGATAAATTCATAAATGACTCTTACTAGTAGTAATAGTCCATATCAGGTTTTCTGAGATATAAGAAAACTCATTAATTAAACTTGAATTTTAGTTTCAGAGAATGTCTAGGACCTGGTGTTTATGTTTAAAGTAAATAATCATTTTTTTATCTTGGATCTGTTTCAACATCTTAAAAATATTCTGTATTATTTAGAAACAGTAAATAAACTTAGTCAGTGCAATGTTTAGGCATGTATGTTTGTAAGCAGTTTTGCAAATTTCTTGTAGCAGGTGTTCACTAATAATGGCTTTTTTTCTATCTTTCACAATTCTATAGAAGCCAGAGCTAAATAGAATCATAGTTTTAAATATAGGCACACTGAGAGCTTGAGATATTGAAAATAAAAGTTATGACTCTTCTGCTGATCAATTTATGACTTGAGGCTGAAGTTTGATTATCCTTATCTTAATATACAGAATAACAAATGTTAACAAATTTTATTCTGTATAGTAAAATGTAATGGTGTTCGAAACTGCTGAGTTTTGAAAATAATTATCTGCTTCAGTGTTCAAGAAAGAAAGTTACATCTCAAACATTTGATGTATATTTCCCAAAGGGAGACGAGAACAAAAAATATAACATTACAAGAAAAAATATGTAAAGTTTATACCTCTGAACAGGTAGTTAGAACACCTATCTCTAAAAGAGCTATGGGGCAAAAATATTGCCAAGAACTATACAACCCAGATGTTAAAGTGGAAGAAAGGAGTTCAAGAATACAATATTTTGCTAGATAAAGCTGAGCGCATACCTAATTGCCTTTCTGAGAAGAATGATCATTCTTAACTCTCTCCTTTTTTCCTCCTCTTACTCCTACTTCTCCTTATGGGTTGAGGAGTGCCTCATCTGATTGGTGAAATTTAGAGAAACTTCTGGCTCACAGTTTTGCAACTGGCTGAAAATCCCAATTCAATTCAGGGAGTTGGTGCAAGAAAGCCCAATTGTGATTTAAACTGTGGTAGTCAGGGTTTTCAGCATTATAGATGATGCTTTGAGTCCTAACTGGCCCTTAGGCACATTTCTCAAATGTGAAGGAAGAAGACGGATAGCATTGTGAATTTG
>PVLD010026891.1:0-21525 GCA_004027595.1 Dinomys branickii
GTTTTTTCTGTTGTTGAGAGGATTAATTGTCTGACTAAATTTGCATGTCTGTATATGGGTTTATATATTTACACTTCGAAGATATCAATGGATAAAGCAATAACCACTGTTGAGACCATATCACCTTGTCTATAGATTAGTTGTGATTGTACTATTTTTTATGCTAATTGGTGTCTGTTTGTCAATATGTTTTTGTACTCTTATTTTTTTAAAATTAAAAAAAAAGACAAAGTTATCTGAAAATAACTTATTAAAATCTGTGAAACACAGGAATTTATGTAATTCTAGATGTATTATTTGCGGTGTGTAGTGAATTAGAGGTTAGCAGAAAGAAAATCTGTGTTCTGCCAATGTGGATAGTGCTAAGAAAACTATAACTAACACAGTGTACTCATCTCCCTGGGGCCTTTCTTCCAAGTTCTTGCACAGACACTCTCCAGTAACTAGGGTGACTTCAGCAACCACTGTGTGCTAACGATCTAATCATTTAATCATTTCAACAACTCTTCTGGTTCACTATTTTTATTAGTACATGTTTGCATGCATAATGTTTACATTCCCGTGGGGACTTGGTACATGTACGTAACACAGTACTAAACATCATTTTTCCAGGAAGTCTTGACTTGCCCAGTCCCAGTACCAATGCAGCTACGATCAGAACCACGTCAGTGTAAACCTCAGCTCTGCCAGGCCACCGCGCTGCCTCCCCGTGCTGCAGGCCCTCCCTGTCATTCTTCTCTTTCCACTGGCTTCCCATTTCCCAAGCTCTGTTAAGTTTTCATCTGAGCAAACTGTGAGGCAGAGGTATGACTTGTGCTGGCTCAGCACTCTGCCAGGGCGTGAAAACAACATTTCTGAGACCTGGGAAGAGAAGCGAGGCGTCCGTCTCCCCTAAGGCAAGTCATTTCTAGCTGTTTCAATTTCACTCGCTTAGAAACTTCTGAGACTCAATCTCTTCTTCCTTCTTCGGAAGTTAAACTCCAGGTCTAATCGAAATATACATCCCCTGCCACCTGCTTCGTGCCTGGTGCTGACTAACGTCTAATGCAGAGGATGGTGGCAGAGAAGACTCTGCTCATGGGGCTGTAGAGCAAGTCCTGTCATAAGAGGCAGAAGAGCACAGTGGTCTGCAGCTTTTGTGCTGCCATTGGAGGGACAGGATTTGACTCAAGTTTGCTTTGCATCCGTCCGTTTTGGTAAATCACGGGATGCTTCTAAGCCTTTTTAGCTCTTTGCGCCTGTGACAGGAAGTTAATGATCCTAACGTACAACTCATGGGCTCCTGTGAAAATTAACTAAGGTGGCAACTATAAAACAGTTACCACAATTGATAGCCTCGTGCTCAGTAAATGCCGAGGATGATGATAGTGTTTCTTTGATTGTCTCCACTGCATGAAAGTTAGCACCACTGTCGTGGGAGTAACTGTCCACAGGTCAACATTAGGAAGAGGAATAAAGGGAACTGCTATTGATTCAGTGCCAATCCGATGCTGAATTTACTACATTCATATTTACTATGATTCTGGGTAAGTTATACCGTACTCCCATTTTACAGATAAGAAAAGTGAGTCCCAGCATGGTATATGACATTAGCAAAAGCCATAGGGGTCAGAGTCAAGAAGTGCCATTAGAAAAATAATTGACTGTATGAATAGTTGCCCTAGGCAGATATTTCTTGGATGCTCCCTGCTGGATCAGGCTGTCCAGTGCTGCCCAAGTCTACTTAATTTGGGGATGGAGGGGAAATTTAAAGCAGATCTCAGCTTTTCCAGTCGTTGTAGCATAATCTTGAAGAAAGTATGGTTACAAAAAGATAAGCTTAGTCCTCAGAATCAGACCTGTTTCATCTCAGGCTGTGTACTATCCTAAAGTACAAACTTGAGACCATCCCTGTATCATTCTAAACCAGTGACTTCATTATCCCGAACCTCAGCTTTCTCGTCTAGATTGTTGATAATAACAGTGTGAAATGCGGAGTCTCCCAGGAGGTTAGTCCACAGAAGATGGGGGACCTGAAACAAGCAACCAGGCCCTGAAGGGGGCCCATGGAGCCGGGACACGTGTGTTTCCAGTTGGTCCCCCTGTGCTGTGCGACCACCAGCTGGAGCCCAGGTCTCAGCCCCCTGCCCTCAGGCCGTGCTCTACACCCGTCTGCTCTCAGGCCTGGATGCCATCAGCTCTTCCCTGGGTCACCGATTTAGCCCTCAACCCCCTTCTGGACTCTCTTCTGCAGACTTTGCAATACAATCTATTCTTCTTTTACAAATATACAGCAGCTCATGTCATGTACTTGCTTAGAAACCACTAGTGGTTTCCAACTGCTCTTTCCACTGTAGCCAGCCCTGCTGGGGCCCAGGACACCGTCATGTTCAGGGCGTGCTGAGCCCTCCCCTTAGCTGGCCCTCTTTGCCCCAAACGAGGTCTCTGAGCTCCCGCCGCACGAGCCTCACCTACCCTCAGCCCTCTGCATCTCTCTGCACCCATGCAGGTACGTTCCTTCTAAACTTCCTCCTCCTCTGGCTTGTGATCTTGGCCCTGGTAACTTCTTTAAACACTGATCAGTCATCCCCTTCGTTGTTCCCTCTGTCACCACCCCATCTCATTCTTTCACTGTCACTGTTTGATATTGAGGGAACAGCTTTTTAACTCCTTGAGTGCTGATGTGTCTGCTCACAGGGTAAGGTCCTGAGGGACGGAACCTTGTCTTGTTTATCAAGATCTTTTCAAGGTTCCCTGGTTGCTCATTACTGCTCAGTGTTACAAACACATTTATAATAAGGAGACTGTCCATCTTACTTTGGGATGGTATAACAAGTTATCAGACACCAAGTGGCTCATCGACAACACTCATTTCTCACAGTTCTGGGCCGGAAGTCTGAGATCAGGGTGCTGTAGCATGGGGTTAGTGATGAGGATTCTCATCTTCGTCCACAGACAACCCACTGTCTTCTCTTGGATCCTCGTGTGGCACACAGAGCTCTGGTCTCTTCATTGTCTGTTAAGTCCTCTTTGTCCTACTCGAGAGGGTCCTACCTTCACACCTCAAGAGCTCTCTGAGGCCCTACCTCCACATGCTACACCTTGCAGATTTAGATTCCAACCTGTGGGTTTGGGCAGAGGTGATACAAACATTCAGCCCACAGCAGGGGACGTCCCTTAAGAACTACCTGACAAAACTGAGGCAAACTGGAGACCAGTGCATGTTCTGTGTCCTCCTCACAGCTTCAGGGTACTGCTCCCTCCCCCAGAGAGTCTCCTTTCTACCCCTCCTGCTTTCTCATCTTGCCTACACCTACCCAGCCCATCCTCATCCTCAGAGTCCAAACTTACAGGCCATTTCTTCCAGGACACCTTAATACCCTAGGCTGAGGGAGCTAGCGTCCATGCCTTGCCCCACACTCAGACTGATCTCTGGCCTAGTCTGTGAGCTCTTTGTGGATGCTATGCAGTTCTCCACAAAGCATCAGTACCCTTTTCCAGATATGGAAGGAGGACGTATGAAACAAGAGCAAGCCCCAGGAAGCGGTGGGGCTGGCCTTCCCACTGAGGTGTCGCCTAGCACCCTGCTGCTGTCTTCCCACTGGTCCATCCCACCCACTTGGCACCGGATCCACCTGAGTAAATGGATGAATAAGCAGCTACGCATTGTCACCTTACCAGAATGTAATGTGGTATCATAAAAGGGTTGGGATATGTCTGTTAGTTTTACAGGAGGCCAATCTGATGCCGGTAATGATGAGAACCGATACTGGAAAGGCTACAGAAGGAAATGAAACTCCAGGAAACACTGAAGGTTTATCTTCCCCAAACTCTAGAGATACTGGGTCGGGCTTCAGAGAGGCAGAAAGGTCTTTCTATATCCAGGATGACAAATTTCAAGGGACCGAGTCCATGGCACACCCTGTACATTGATACCCAACGGAGAATTTAATGAGCAAGCCACTGGTTCAAAAAGAAGAACTCCTCGAAATCTCAAGGAAGACGAGGTTTTCTGTGGTTTCCTGCACCGACCTGGAAGGAAGCCTCCTGGAAATGCGTCTGTCGTGTTGCTGCCTTCCCCCCTCACTTTGTGACAACTGCAGACAGCCATCCAGAGAGGTTAAATGCTTTGTCCACAGTCACACACCGAGGAGGAGCAGAGGGTGAGAGCTTAAGTCTCTTATCCTAGTGCTTCCCAAACTTACTGTGCAAAGGGATCATCTGGAGTTCCTGTTAATAAGCAGTTCTGATTCTGTGGGGCTGGACTAGAGCCATACAGTCTGCTCTTCTGTCAAATTCCTAAGTAACACCAATACCATCACTCCAGAAAGCCCACTCAAGCAGCAAAGGCCCGCCTGCAGTAATGGCCTCCCCTCCCACTCACCACTACTACATAAAAACTAAAAGCAAATGAAGAAAGCAAGCATGGTAGCCCCGCAAAGTCACCGAGAAGCCCTTGCCGGCGAGTCTGACTTTCTATACAGTTGCTTGCTAATTTGCCAGCAAGGAAACAGCAGCGTTTCCCTTCTCCAGTGACAGGTGTAAGTAGCATGGAATCCCCATGCAGTGGGAAGAAAACATCCTAGCAGAGATACACAGCCTATGATTATGAGGCACACACTCAGAGACTATAAAGTCTGAAAGCAATGCAGTGAGTGTGGGATTATTGTGAATGAAGGAAAATACAGCTCGTAGTTTAGCATAACAATGAATATTCATGGATCTGCTTTGAGGACTCTTAGGAATAATATAGGACAGCTCCCTCTCCCAAGGATTATCAAGTGGCTATAATTAAAATATACTGCACAGTTCCTAAGTTGTGGACTCAAGCAGGTTTGGGCCTCCTAGCAATAGCACATTAATAATAATGCCTAGAGCTGGAGCTGCTCTACAGCTTCCAAACGCTGTGGTGCTTATTGTGATCTGCTCAGAAGCAGTGCAGATTGGGATCCAAATAACTGACGCTAAGTTCAACATCCCGCAGCTATTATCAGAGTAATGAGATTGTGGATGCGATGCATGATGAAGACCATAAAGAGCGCACCCTTGCCGTTGATGACTATTTTCATGTGGTATAAGCAATCTAACAGGGTGAGGGGAGGGTACTGATGATTTGGAGGCCTGAATAGCGAAGCCGGTGATGCAGTAACTCTTTAGCTGAGTTTTAGCAATCTAGAACTTCAGTTTTCTAATCTGTCCAGTGGACTAGGTCAAGTGCTAATCTTTGTTTTTCTTTTAAAGGCAGATGGGGTAAGAAAATGAAGAGAAAAGTGGGGCTGTGTTCCTCGCAACGCACACTGCTGGATCCTCCTCACAAGCCATGCTGCAGGCAGACTACCCATCCACCCCAGCACACACCATCTCTGTCATTTAATGAGCCCACAGACACTTAGTATCCAGGTCCTATGCTAAGTTCAAAAGGACATTCAGAGAGGAGGAAAACAAGTTAAACCTACAAGAAGGTTTTAGTAAAAAGAGGGGATAAGGTAGAGGCATGTGGAGTACGTCCAACTGCAGAGTGGGGGGGTCTCCAAAGAAAGGGCTGACTGTATGTGGGCAGCCAGTGTGAATGAGCCCCTTTTCCTTTTCTCTATCTGTGCTTGTAGAAGACCTCACTGTCCAGCGCACTGGACCAGTGTGGCCATGAGACTCTGTCCACTCAAGTGGGAATGCTGGATACATCATGCAGCTCCCACACTTCAACTACAGCTGCCTGCCTGTTTCCTCTTCTCTCCTTTCCTGGGGGCTAGAAAGTGCATGTGCTAGTGCTGGCACAGCTGTAACTGTTCAGAAGGGAACACTGCCCTGGGGAGTAGCTGAGCAACAAAGAGGAAAGGGCCAGGGCCATGGATGACATAGAACAGAGCGGCCTATCTGACTGCTGTGCTCAGAGGACAGGTTTTTTATGTTGCTGAGTCATTGTGTCTCGGGCTTAGCGGTGCCCTGATATAATTTGTACAAGGCAAGCTGTAAACAGCTTGCACGTTTGGCCATTCATTCATTCATTCATTCAACATTTACTGGGCATCTACAAAGTGTCAGGCACCATCACATGTACTGTGACTGTTAATTTCACAACAAGGATAAGTCACAGATTTCTACCATCTTCCTTGGGAAACTAGTGATCACAGGTGTACAGTAACTTGCTGGTGGTTACACAGGCTATCAGGGATCAAAATGACAACTTTCCGTGACTCTATCAAGTGATACTTTTTCCCACTCTACCTACATAGCCCTAAACAAGAGGTGCAGATATAAATGATAAGACTGTCTTCATCTAGAGGAATAATGTTGTGGTTAAGAATTGTGAAACAATGACTGTATAATGCAGAAGTAAATCCAGCTGGACACTCATGAGATGAGCAAACCAGCACAGGCAGTTATTATTCGAGCAGTTACAACTGGACTTCTTTGCTGCAGGCCAGTGTGTTTTGCTTTCAAGGGCCCATCAGAAGAGGGCCCATCCCACAGAAAAGCTGGCTGAAAGAAGCAAAAGCCCTGCCTGCCTCTCACAAGCCCGGCTCTCTACGTGGAGAGCCATGATGAATTGGCCCTCATCATCATCTGTGCCTGTGTTGATTGTGTAGCTCTGAGTGCAGTCCATAGACACAGAAATAACAGTCATCAAGCATAAGGAATATTCAACACTGGGAAAGCACATAATTCACAGGTGGCAACTGTTGAGAACCCTTCCTTTCGTCCAGAATGGCCGTAAATCGCAGAATGTGATACAGAGGTAACAATTCCTTAGACGAGAGAAAGGTGAGAACAGTTTTATGTTATGTAATTACCTAAATCCTCCATCCACTGCATGCACACCCGAGATTTATGGTAACGAGAAGCCATGCAGGGGCCTGGGCATTTGCTCCTGATTTATGAGGAGACATGGGAAGAAGGGCCAGTGAGAGTTCTGCCTAGGAAAGACGAAGGCCCTGTGGTCCCAGCCCACTGCTACCCCAGAAGAGCAAATGGGGAGATGGCAGAAACTCTGGCCCCACTGCTCTGCTTTAGGGCCTAGGATGTCATGCACTCCAAAACCAGAGCCCACCAGCAAACATGGTCTCCGTTTGCAGGCTTTTCAGGGACTCAGATGGAAGTTCACATTGAGGCAGTCAAAGTCCTTCCTAGTCCTCTCCTCCCAGGGACTCCAACCATCTCAGAGCCCACAACTGTCCTCCACACCCAACTTTCCTCAAATTGAGTATCTTTCACGCACTCTGCCTGGTGGTCTCTCCCCTGTCACTTGGGCCTGGAATTCCCTATTCCATCCTCTGGTTTCACACCCATGGATCCTTAGCATCTTTTGGAGTTCAGCTCAAATAGCAGCTCCTCCAGCAAGTCCTCTAGGGCTGGCAGACTCCTCATGCTTGCACTCTTCCCTGTGTACCACCACACCACACACAACTGTGGATGTCACTCCTCATGTGTGGCATGCACAAGGCTGGGGGCACCTATAGGCCAGCTTCCATGTGAGGAGAAAAGTATGAACTTTGAGATGCCTGCACCATGAGTTCAAATCTGAAACCCAAGAGCCAACAGCTTCCAGACCTTGGAGAAACTGCTGAGCCTGTTTCCTGTAAAGGTAAACTGAAGGTGCTGCTGCTCCTGCAAGGCTGGTGCGCCGACTACATGAATATGTATCATAAGTGCCTTGTGTTGCATAAATGTGAACTTTACCCTTTCCTTATTCATCTCCATGTCTCTGATGCTTTGTACAGTTTCCCCCACATCTGTGTATATTACATATCTGATGATTGAATAAATCAATGACACATGCTCTTTGGGGTTTTTTAGGGAAAGTATTTCAAAGATAGTCATTATTTGCCCTGGCTCTCTCCTTTGCTGGCCTGGCTGCTACAATGGACAGTGTTCTCAGCTGCCACAGGAGCTACTAGGCTCCAGACTGAGGATGCATTGACTCAGAGAAAGCAGAGCATGCAGACAGAGCCTTGGGTTCTTATCTGAACCCTGGATCAAGCCAGGCCTGAAGCCTATAACCTCCTCCTTGGATACTCTTCTCCTTCATTATCTGTTTAGAAATCATATATCTAATACTTAATACTCAATACCTGATATTGATAACAATAGTACTAGTATCAACACCTATGTGCTCACTACCATTAGTCACAGCACTCACAACATGCAACCTACCTTTACCACTGGCACCCTGAATTCTCCTCCAACTTCAAACCCCACTGTCAGCATTGTGCTAAACAATCCTTTTATCTTCAAAAATTAATTTTCTACATATCCCCAGAGTCCTCAATAATATATGATTTAGATTTGCTTGCTTCTGTGCTTTATAAAAATGGAACCCTGGCATATGTGGTCTTCTGAGATTTCCTTTTCCCACCCAGAATTATTTTCCAAGATTCATCCATATTTTTGCAGGCAGCTGTAGCTCACTTATTTCTAGTACTCTCGTAGACCTCAGATCTTCATAAAGGACTTGAACTGGAGTTGCAAACTTCCCTCATCCTCCAACGGGAGGGAAAGAAAAACAATTATTAAAGAACTTTTTCTAAGTTTCAAGCAAGCCCTGTGGTAGTCACCTAAGTTTACCATCCCTTCAATACTCAAAACAAGCACATGCCCTGTGTATGACTGTCTGCACTTTAAAGGTGAGGTTACAGATGATCATGTTTTCCCCAAGATCACGATCTCATTGAGGGTAGGGTTGACACATCACCTCTGTTCTGTTTACCCTTTCCCCAATTTCCTGCCAGGTGGCTTAGTATGTGCTTATTAGAGAGAATCTCAACAAATCTAATATCTCAACAAGAAAATCCAACTCAAGCTTTCCCACACAGTGCTTAAGAGGGAGGGCTCTGAGGTCAGGCTGGAGTCAAGCCTGATTCTGAAAATTCCTAACAAGGTTCAATACCTAGGTTTCCTTGCCTGTGAAATAGGGATAATAATGGTATCTACCACTGTGAAGTGCTATTAGAAGGAAATAAGTCACTACACAGTCATAATATGGGCCTCATGGAAGATAACCCACCATACATGACCCACCCATTCTCTAGCTTCATTTCCTAGACGTCTGGGCACCTTATTTTCCTCATTTCTCACACTTGATCATTGCAGCCACTTCCCAACAGGTCTCTCTGTACCTCCAAGTTTTCCTGACACTTGTTCTAAAGCCCAGGCATGATCACTTGGCCCTCCCTCCAGCAGCCCCTTGCTCTCCTCCATTACCTGCCCATTAGGATTTGAAGTGGAATCGATCAGTTCATACGGCAAAGGTTTTTATCACTGTGCACTTTCTCGGGCACATGATGCTTCTCATGACTCCTTGTCTTTGAGTGTCCTGTGCCCTGCTTTCAGTGCTCTCTGCTTCACCTGATTATCTCCAGTGCTGCAAAACCCAGACCTTATCCCCCTCCTATTTCACAGTCAAACTCTTCTCTTTTCAAACCAACAGCACCTGGAACAGCTTTACCTACTGCAAATTCTCCCGCCCAAAAGTTACCTCCATCTCCATCTGTTCTCCTGGGAGCTCCGTTTGAGAGCAAGGGCTGTGCTTTCTTCTCCTCCCTCTGCTATTCCCAGCTTATAGCCAGACACCCTATGGTACTCAAGAATATTGGCTGAAATGAATGAAGATAAATTCCTCAACTGCTGGGTTAAGGAACTAACGAACAGGCTTAAAGTTATGTGCTCTGATTAGGAGGAGTGATTGCAATTCCCCTGCAGACTGGGGAACTGGCGTATTAGCACGTAATTTATTAGAGCCTGGCACAAGTTCATTTTTATAGGCAGAGCATCTATTTCAATGGTTAAATATACAACCACAATTTTCAATCTGCTCCTTTACCCCAAGAGAAAACTACGGAAGGAGTCATGGAAGGATGGAAATAAGGGGGAAAGATAAGTTCTCTGTGTTTCTTTCTTAAGCTAGATCAGAGAAAGAGGCGCCTCATTCACAAGGAACAGACTCATCTGGAAAGCTAAATTAGCACCATGGACAGCACAGCTGGGATGCTTTCCTTCTATCACAGTCAAATTACCAGTCAGGCTGATGTATCAGCACTGAGTTACCCAGTGGTTTCAGTTCTGTGAAATGTCCCCATGCAAAGTTCTTCATAGAAAGGTCGCTATGTAATGAGAGGAGTGATAAACCTTGCAGTCAGATAACTTTTGGTTTAAATTCTGAATGTGGCATTCCTTAGATGCAGAGCTTTGGGAAGGTGACATCACAGAGGATTGTTTCTCATCTGACAATAGGACAACCTAATTCATAGGGCAACTCTGGCGATCCAATGAAGTAATGCTTCTAACACAGTGAGCACCTTACCTAGACTTGGTGGGCCCCTGGGGGATGCTAGTTGGGGAATTATTCCTGCACTTCGGTGATGGGGAGTGCTGGAACCAACTCTGCACGTCCTGCTTGGGTACCACCGAGGTACAACACTGAGCCTAGTCCTCCTCAAATGCTGAAAGTCATCTTCAGATGGTTCTCTGAGAAGCTTCAAGGGGGTACAGGTTTAAGTTGGTATGGGTAAGATGATAAACTTCGGTTTCATAGTGGGCAGAAAGAGGCCATGCTGGCGCCTCCTCAGTGTGCCAGGTGGCTCCCAACCCCCACTTACTTCTCTCTTTTACTAACACACCTCTTCTATATTCTGTCTGCCCGCTTAACTGGGCCTGTGGCTCTGCAGCTACAGCTCGACCTCCCTGTGCCCTTTGCTTCCAGATGTGATCGGATGAATGCATTCTGAATGTCCTGAACAAGGGGACGTGGAGGATCATTTCTCAAACCAAATGTGCTTGTTCTGCGCATCTTCCCCTTCTTGAGGACTGGCATAGTTCTTTGAAGGAGAAGGATCATTTTTGATTGGGAGGAGGTGGGGTGACAGAGCAAAAAGACAAGGAATCAGGGTCCTGGTCAGATTGACCCTTCCCATCCAGACAGCCCCACATCCTGACAAACTGCGGGCCAAGGGTACACGTGGAGGTGGTGATGAGACAGACACGTGAGGACACAAAAGAGATGGTCTGAGTTGCTTGACAAAGGGTGAGTCTCTGAAAGAAATGGGTAAACAAACAGGCTCAGACTGACTAGACTCACTTCTGGATTCTTCTTTAGAGGTTGATAAGAGATTGTGAGATGAGGCTGAAATAAAGCCCCCCCCCGTCATCAAAAAAGAATAGAGTAAAATTCAAGATAATCTAGGATGAAAGGCAAGAAGACGCATTCCTCCCATTCCAGTTCCACTTGGCAGCAGCTAACCTCCCGTAGTGGAAGCTGGACTCAAGGACTGAGTCCAGCACCGTCTTCACTAAGGGTGGTTCCTTCTCTGTTGACTGACCCTGTGCACAGATGGGAGAATGAACAAGTGCAGGCAACTCAGTTTGTTCTGAAGAGTGCTGAGCAAGCCCTGGCTTACACTAACCATAACTCCCTTTCTCTCCTGTTCTAGCGCCATCCCCTGGAGACGCAAACAGCAGAGTCCTTGCAGAACCCTGGCTTCAAACACAGCTGCTCCCATGCATGGACGTGGCTCGCGTGGACACTCATGTTCTGGAAGCCAGCAGCCCCTCATTCATTCCTCCTATCTGTGCTTTTCTGTTTTTGTCTGTTCATGCCATCAGAACTCCCGCAGGGCTGTACAGTCACGGGCTAACAAGTTTTCCTCCCCAGGCCCAGCTTCTTTGCCTGAAAAACAAGCAAGTTGGGCTCTTCTAGTGATTCCTTAAATCAAATACTTCCAAGAAACGTGAATGCACATGGGAGCAGGTATATGGCAACAAGGAAGGGTGGCATCAGGGTAAAGCAGAAAGTGCATCCTTCACCTAGCTATGCTCATGTTAAATTCTGAGCCTTTTTGTCTACTGTTTGCATGTTTTTGTTTCGGTTTCAAAGCTATGTCAGCCATCCCAAACACATCCAATTGGTAGATATAAACAAGTTCGTAAATTCCGATCTGAATGATCCTAGCAGATGTCTCAGCCCTCACACTCTATGATTCTCTTAGATGGCTCCATAAAAAGGGGTTGTAATGAGGTTTGTGTTTTGAGCTCAAGGGAGCAGATGTGCCCAGTGCTCAATGGCCGTATCATACCAGATTCCCTTCTCATCTTCCCCACATTGTTAAGTGTCCTGGGCCTCTACTTGTTGAGAGCTGCATAGAGATGAGCTCCTCGAACTTTAACTTCTACTTTGGGTCAGCCAATAAGAGGCCCAGCATGGGACAGGCAGGCAGAAGGAGAGAAGACCCTCTCCTCTTGTTCTGCTATTTGGCGGTGACTGGGTCCTTGTGCTGATGGGTGTGGCTCCTCTGCCGGCCCCCACTTTGGCTATGGGGTGGGTGGGTTCAAATAACCATCACTCTACCTGTTCTCTTTCAGGTGAGCAAAGAGAAATAACTGCCTACTACACTTTTGAGGATCACAGAATGCTTCACACTCACTGTGTCATTTTATCTTTCCAACAGTTCTTGATTACAAATAGGGCAGGCAGTGTTATTCCTATCCACTGACACAAGTGCTGAGGCCCAGAGATGCCATGGTCCAAAGACAAAGGCATTTCTGGCTTGGGTCTTTCACTTGGCCAAGAATTTTCCAAGAGGCAGCTATAGTGACTGTGTTCATACTGTTTGTTTCCGGATGAATCTTGGCTTATATCCATACTGCATTTTGCCACTGCTTTCTCTGTGTTTGAAAGTATTCTTCATGTTCTACACCTTGAGGGCCACAATCTGTTCTCTTTCCCTCTCCAGCTTAAACTCTGGCATTCAGCAACCCAGCACTTAGCCTTGCTGAGGATCCATGCACTTGAGGCTCACATCTGGCTTCCTCCCTTTCCACTTTGTGGACTATGCCTGTGAGCAGCACCAATCGCATTGCTTGGCATGACCCTGACTCTACCTTAGAAGGGCAGGTGGCTGAGGGCACTCAAGGATCCCAGTTAATCTGGCTCAGTCTACTGCTCTTTCCAATAAGAACCAATCAAGGCAAAGAACAAAAGCAGAGATAGTCTCCTGCATTCAGAAATAATGCACATGCATTTCCCCTAACATTGGTGTCTTTTTTTATACATGCCCTGTAATCAATAGCTCCAAGGCTGGAGTGGCATTTTATAAAGTCTCACTTTCAGTCACGAGGAGCAGTCTCACAAGGAAAAGTGTGAAGTTGAAACAATACAGTATGCTCTTTACAAATGAGACAAAAGGCTGAAATAGAGGATAAAGCCCAAATTAGCACAAGAGCAACTCCCACTGATGAGAAAATTATCCTACAGCAAATTACACACTGTGCTGCACCACAAGTGCCATTGAAGTTTAAGGTATTGGATTAACCAGAAAGCAGCAGAGTTAAAAAGAAAAAGCTGGAAAAACAAGTGCACCAATGTGAAAAGTAAGGACAAGAAATTAATATTTGCAAAGTAGCTACTCTACACCCATCGCAGCCGCTAGACATCAATCATACAAACCCCACTTGAAAATGCAAAGTGTGGTGGCGGGCACCTTCTCTCAGATATCGAGGGGCTGGGGCAGGAAGACGACTGGGGCCCAGGGGTTTAGAGTCAGCCTGGAGAACACAGAGACCCTCATTTCAAAACAGTAAACTTAAAGCCACATATAAGGTATGACCGAAAATGAAATGAAGTTAAGGCACCTGAGCATTTTCTAATCCGGAACAATAAGATGGGTCCGTTTGGGTCCAGAACCCTACCTTCCAGGGGCAAGCTAGACCTTCTCTTGTTCAGCTGATCAGTATTGATTCGGAAGGGAAGCTGTTGTGTTAGAAGAAGGGACGGGATCAGGCACGATTACCAAAGATCAAACGTGTACTGCTTTGGGAGAACACTTACAGGTCACCAGTGTGTTTGCCAGGGTTCCAGCAAGAGACTGGGGCACACGCGGTAAGAACAGCTGAAGGAGGTGCCAGTTCCGATGGGGTAGGCAAGAGGAGAGAAGCCGAGAGACTGGGCAGCAGCCCAGAGCTGGTGCTTACAGGGCTCACAGCCCAGGCTGGAGGGGAGAGGCGGAGGAGAGCCCTGAATCGGGGAGACCCTCGAAGAACAGGCCTCTTGGAAGGGTGAGTGGCATGTGGGGGAGAGCTGGCTCAAGGGTACCTCAGACAGAGGGGACCAGGACAAAAGCAACCTGATCTCACTGTCCTTCCTCATGGCTTCACCTGGACACAGTAAGCCACAGTGAACTCTACAGAGGTCAGACTCTCGGGGGGAGGGACAAGAAGGGAAGGGTGAAGAAGGGCCAGGTGGAGTGAAAAGATGCAGCACCCTAAGAAATACAAGGTAACAAGGGGACCTCAGCTCCTGCACCTTCCTGCCATACAACTGAGCTAGGCCTCAAAGCTTGACCAAAAGTGACAAGAACCTATGATGACATTTGTGCTACTTTAGGTTGGCTGCTCTTTGGGCTGATGAGACTGCGATGAAAAACTATGCAAATGAAGTTAATATTTTAACAAGAAGTTGACTTATATGTGGACTAGTTATTTCCGTCTTAGAAAAATGAAGGAGAGTATGGTTATTCAAATGATCTAAAGGAAATCACTCTCTCAGAAAAATCTTGGGCCCACCAGGTGTTTGTTTATGAGCTTGGTCATAGCGTAAGGAAAACCAAGTGTGATCGAGTGCATGGGGAAATGAAGTCAAAGCAGTAGCAGAGAGCTAAATTATATGAGTGTGTTGGAAGACTGTGACCAGGGGAACCTGTGTTTTGACTTACATTTAATAGTACTGCCTACAAAATTAAATTGTATGGGTTCATGGGTGGGTGCAGACCACCAGGTAAGAAGCTAATGCCACCATCTAAGCAAATAAGGTGATGATACCAGAATGGAAGTGACCAGTCAGGTAGCCAAATTCTAAATTCCTGTCTTTATATCACAAATGGAATTAGCTGAATGACTGGATAGTAGGTGAGACAGAAGGAAGGAGTTGAACAAGACTACATAGTTTCAGCCTAAGAACAGAAGGATAAAGTTGCCATTTGCTAAGGTGGGATGCCTGTAAGTATAGCTATGTTTTATTTGGGATAAGAGGACAAATAAAAAAGGCAATAGATAGATAGATAGATAGATAGATAGATAGATAGATTTTGACAATATGCAAGCAAATATGTTAAGAAAGTTGTTAAATATAGATGTCTGAACTGGAGATAGGTTTGGTTATCATCACCATTTAGTACTTTAGAGCAAGACAGGATGGGGCTCCGAAAAGAGTCTAGACAGAAAAGCAGAATCCCGGAGCAGTCCAGAGTTCAGAGCTCGGAAAGACGCGGAAGAATAAGTAAAGGAAACTGAGGAGTGCACTCAAGGTAGAAAGAAAAGCATGCAATGGCGCTGCCACATGAGCAGAAGGCAGAGGGGGGGAAAGGTGGCTGAGAGGACGGCCTCCAAGCAGAGTAAGAATCAGCGTCTTGAAGTTTTGCACCTGACAATTCACAAAACAAAGTTCCCGAGGAGTTTATTTGAAAATGTGTTCTTAATTGTAAGTGTCTGACTGTGGGAAGGGTATGTGAATACAAAGTATGAAACTCTTTGTTGTGACAACTACCAAGAGCTGCTGGAACTTGTGTTCCAATGTGGTGTGCTTTTCTTCCTTAATGATCTTAATGTAGTTGTGATGCTCTGGGTAAACTGCCAGGAAGAGCATTCATTTATTCATGCAGTGGACTAGCATTGGCTTATGTCGTGCCAGGCACTGAAATAAACACTGGGGGTGCGGTGTACAAGGCCAGGGAGTAGCTTCCCCCGAGGTGCTCGTCAGCTGGCAGCGCACAGAGCTTACATAGCGTAGATGCAGATCTCAGCTACCAGTCCCTTCTCCCACCTGGGCAGGTCACCTCCGTCTCTTCCTCTTCTAACACCCCATCGATGAAGGGAAGTTGGAATAGATACTAGTTTCCTAGTCATGAAATGTCACAGATTGGTCAGTTTACCCAACAGGAATGAGGGGTCTCTCAGTTCTGATGGTTAAGATACCGGCAGATTGCTTTCTTGTACGGGCCACGCGAGCAGGATCTGTCCAGGTTGCTCTCCTTGGCTTTTACTTTGTCATCTTCTTCTGTCTCCCCTCAGCGCACAACTGTGTCCGTGTCTGGAACCCCTCTGTATGCGGACATGGGTTGCACTGGCTACAGCCCACTCTAATGACTTCATTTTAATTGGGTTACTTTTGGGAAGACCCATCTCCAAACAAGATCCCATTCTGAGGTACTGGGGCTGGGACTCCAGTGTCTCTTTTTTTCCTTTGCGATGGCAAATTTGACCATAGCAGAATACCTCGCGCTGGCTGTTTGATGGCTGTGAGGGTCCAGGCCCACAGCAGGCAGGAAGCACCAAACCAAGCAGCTGTTACTCAGACAGTCCAACTGTGCGCTCGAGAACAGCGCCCCCTGCTGACTCCGTCTTACTGACCTGTCAGATGCGTTCATGTTCCTCTGCGCTACACACCCATTGAAAACGGGGGTGGTTGTGGGCACCTACTTCATATGGTCATTGCAAAGGTCCAATATAGCAAAATAGGGGCCCACCAGCCATATTTTAAGTACACTTACACATGCAGCTATCATCGTTATACATATTTTAAATGCTAGCAGGATGAATTTATGTGTAAAAAGAAAAATGGAGAGCTCTACAAAAACCAACTTTCATTTCTAAATGCTTTTGAAGTTTACTGGGCATTTTGCATGCACAGTCACCTGCTTGGATGGATACTATTATTTCTGTCTTAGAGGTGAGACCACAAGACACCTGAGAGAGTTGGGAAGTGGTGGACAAGGAACTGGAGCAGCCCAATTCTCCAAGACGCACTGAGTGAGGCGTTCTCCTCCTCTCCCGCCCTGCCTTTCCTCAGCACCCACACCGAGTACCCACAGTGTACACGGTCCTAGGGGAAGCTGTCCAGAGGAATTCAGAGCGTCTTTGCACTCCTTGCTGAAAAATTAAAATCCCCCCACACGCCCGGCTTGAAATGGTTTCCTAAATGCCTTCATGCCTTGGAAGCTGGGGAGCTGACTCCTCAGGGACCTTTCAGTTTCTTTTCAAATCCAAAGCAATGGACTTGAAAATCTAAATCCAGAACGTTAACAAAGACCTTATTAATTGTGGCTTCTTTATAAACAGTTTTTTTTCACTCTTTTTTTTCCCTTCTCTCTAGGCAACCCTCGCATAAAAATAGCCATTCGCCAACTGTTCACCAACTGTTCTGCTTGCGCTGGCGTACCTTGTGTGGCGTTCAGAGATGCCAGAGCGCATGTTGCTGAGGCACTTCACGCCGCCCAGGCTTATCGCTGTCGGGTCCTGCTGTAGGAGAGGCTGAGGGAGAGGTGGGGTGACGGCTGGCCGGAAGGCCAGACTGAGGGGCTGTGAGAGCGGGGGCCGGAACAGCTTTGGAGCCAGATAGACCTGGCTTTGCACCTCAGCTCTGTCTTGTACGGGCTGTGTGTCGTCACCCCAATTATTATAGTCTCTGAGCCCCCAGTTTCTGTCCTGTGAAAGGGGGCTCATGACTAAGAGTTGCTATGGGTGGCGAGAGGAACCCAAGCGCATGGGGCCCTGATGTGGTGCTGTGCAGTATCCAAGCTCAGGTACCAAGCATCTCCTTTATTTCCCTTTACTGCTAATGAACTCATAGACCGGTAGGAGACAGAAGAAAATTTACAAAAAAGGAACTCATGCAAGCATTAAATATTAAGAAACACAGTAGTCTAGGAGATGCAGAATATTCAAAATCTAGTCTCCTCACATTTTGAAATACACAATGCACAACTGTTAACCACAGCCACCCTAGTGGCTAAAGATGACCAAAATTTGTTCCTCTTATGCTATTGTAACTTCCTTTGGGCAACGACCAGTCTGCCCCGCTCTGCTCAGCACACACACAACGCTCTCTAGTCTCCGGTGACTGCTCCTCTAGTCTCTACCTCTGCGTAATACACGTTTGGGGGGATAGATATGCCAGCACCCTGATTTGAGCACTGTACAATGCACTTGTATACCCTATACCTCATACATATGTACAATTATCAGGTATCAATTAACATGTTTTAGTGAAGAAGTTCCCATGGGACAATATTTGATGACTTATTCATAAAAAAGAAATGGCTCTAAGTGATAGGTTTCAAAAGAGGGAGCAATCTTCGGAGGCTGTTTAGAGAGACTATGATTAACCAGTTCTCTGTGAGGGGGATGGGCATACATTCCTTCACGTGTCTCACAGGCATTCCCAAGGGTTTAGAGGGGTCTAGGCCTAAGCCGTGGAGACAGGAAGTGAGTAGAGCCCAGCCGTGAGCACCAAAGCTCACAGAGCAGCTGGGGGATCAGACGGACAAACAGCAGCGACAGGTGGGAGCACACCTCACCTGGCCATTAGCCAGTGGGCCCGGAGGAGGCTCTTCTCTGGGGTTTTTTATTTGAAAAATTAAGATGGTAATAATAAGCTCATCAGGTTGTTATGGAGATTAAGGAACATAGTTCTTCTTATCGATGTACAGTGCAGCCCCAGTATGTAAGATGTGAATATAGATTACCTGGTAAAATTCTAGGCAAAATGTATATGTACATATATTTATGTCTTTTACTGTGGCAGTATAAGTGTGTGTGGATAATATATGCATGTATCTGTAGTGTATATATATATATATATGCATAAAATATATATATATGATCTATGGCATAGACAGTTGGTTCTCCATATCTGAATATTCTGCATCCACACATTCAACCAACTGAAAACTAAAAATATTTGAAAAGAATTCATCTGTACTGAACATGTACAGACTTTTTTCTTCTACCTATACAGTATAGCAACTATATTACACTGGGTGTTATAAATGATCTAGAGATGATTTAAAACATGGAGGAAGATGTACATAGGTTACATGTAAATACCATGCCATTTTATATAAAGGATTTGATCATCTGGTGATCTTAGTTTAGACATGGATTCCTGGACCAGATGCCACCGAACTACTGTGTGTGTGTGTGTGTGTGTGTGTGTGTGTACATGTGGATATGCACCCCCTCACACAGTATAATTTTTATAAGGTACCATGGAAGACCCTTGAGCTTTGATATTTTTAATTTACTTCTTTTCATTATCAGTTACCTCAGACCTGGGACATATTAGGCTTCCTTGGCCTGATGCATCCACCCCCAGCATCATCTCTGACCAGCCAAGCCCTGATCCCCTGCCACACTGACTCCCCAGATACCTGAGCACTCTCAAGAGATGTTTCTTGACACCTACACAAATCCCCAAATTCATGAGGGTTTGAATGACAGCAAGTATGTCAACAAGCCATAAAATTTGTCACTTAGGCCCACACTCTTTTTTCAGAAAGGTTACTTGGTGGCCAACAAGATGTGTTTTTCACCGATGCTGAGTTCATACAAGAAGGAAGCCAAGCAGGCGTGGCCTAAAATCCAGGCAGCAAAGTCCTGTGCAGGGCAGCAACTGTTTACACAGCCTTTGCAGTATATTAGGTATGGTAAGTAGCCTAGAGATGATTGAAGCGTACAGGAGGCTGTGCAGAGGCTATATGTAAATACCATGCCATTTTATATGATGTACTTGAATGTCCAGGATTTGAGTATAGGGAAGGGCACCTGGAACAGATGCCAACCTGCTGTGGTTGGTCCAAAGCCTAGCTCAGCTATTGATAGCTAAAAGGGTGAACTCTGAATTCAAGTGAACTCAATTCAAACCCAGGCTATGTGTCCGCTTGCCTAGAGGCCCTTGAACAGGTTGCTTTAACTCACTAGGTTTCTTCCACTTGTCTTTAAATAAAATCTTTCTACTGCCTTAGAGCTTTGTTGTGAATACCACATGTGGTAGCTCATGGAAGACAATTAGCGCTGCACCTGCATGACATATGCTTTCTTAATAAACAGTAGCCATCATCAGTATTGTTCCTCTTGTTTTTCTATGAGTACAGTGTATGTTGCAGAGACATTTTCCTTGACAGTTTCATTTAGTCATTTTCTCTGATAAGTTTCAACACCTAGGCAGCTGATGCACCCTTTCTAGGAGAGAACAACTGGAAAATGTTTCAGCTAATGTCTTCTTCAGACAGAGTTGGCGTCAACAGCGATGCCCATGCCTTTGGCACCCAGCGCATCATTGAAATGTTTGCTGGGCTCCATCTGCCTCGCAGATTCCACCCAGAGTCTGCTGTTTCCTAATGGGCCCTTTCGACACTGCCCTGATATTTGGTCCCTCGCATAAGTTTGCATCTTAGAAATGTCAATGATATGTTTGAAAGCCTTTCATGTCCACTCTTACTGCTTCTCCCTTAAGCTTCTTCCTCTGTGTTCTCCTTCCATGAAGGGTCAGGGAGAGCTTTGCAATGGAGGTGGCACTGGGTTGGTGCAGGTCCTTCCTCTACTGTTTGGCACAGCTTCATGCCATGGCATTTATCTCTGCGCATCATCATTCACTCTCTCTAATCACTTTTGCCACCTAACCTCCAAAATTCTTACTCCAGGGCCTGTCCGAGGCCTGGCGCTTTGGAGGCACTGGGGAACTGCTTAATGGGTGTTTCTGTGTTGTTGTGGAGAAGAGGCGACTCTTGAAGCACTTGTGGTCTCTCACATTTGCTCAGTGTCGCCTGAATCATCCTGATGGCCCAGACGTCCTGCTGCAAGCCTGTGCTGCTGCCCACTTCCCTGTCACCCTCAACATCCCAGGGGAGGAGGTGCTGGATCTCCACATTCGCCCCAGGGCAGCGCTCATCTGCGCTGCCGCCAAACTCCTATCGCGTTACATTTAATACATGTGTATAATGAATGCTGCACACACTTGGCAGTGCTTCTGTGCACCATGTCATTATAAGCCGTATTGACAGCAAACAAGTCACATATTCTCCCTGCGAACACTACGGGAAAAAAGAACATATAATTTTGTTGTTGTTTGTACATTTTTTTCCAAGTCACATTGGACACCATTTGCCTTTCATTAGAAACACCATGCTGACAGTAAAATCACATATCCCCAAACACAAAGAGGAGAAAAACAAGCTGTTCAGGCCCCCTGCGAGGGGAGGAAGCCCTGGCCTGGGTGGCAGTGGGGTGGGGCAGCTGAAGAGGATGATTTCCAGGGCCGAGGTCCCCTGGAAGCTTGGTGCTATAGTGCCCCGCAGGATCTGTCTGTGCCCTCAGGCCCTGAAGTTTACTCTACTGACAACTTGCCTCATTCATTCACTTATTAATTCACTTGTTTATCCATTCATTTATCCAACAATGTGCTTAGAACTGCTACATATTCTTTCTGGAATTAATTTAGGGAGGAATATAGAATGCTAAAATACATCCAGCGAGGACTGGGGGAAGATGGCGACCAGGTGAGCAGCAAGGGAGCGAGCCTCTTTGATAAACACCACCAGCTCGAGACAGACTTGGCGAGCGTGAATACCGGGACCTCAGCTGGGAAGTTTAAACTGGGCGTATTTCTCTGAGATGCCGGGGGAGATGTGGTAGGGCGGACCAGGCTGCCGGGGCGAGACCTGGAAAAGTCCCAGACGCTGGGAGCCGGGGACGATCCCCGCGGGGAAGAAGCTGGGATCGGTCCAA
>PVLD010026892.1:0-21534 GCA_004027595.1 Dinomys branickii
AAAAAACAAGAATGGTTCAGTATATACAAATCAGGTAATGTGACGTATCACATTAACAGAATGAAGGACAAAAATCGTAAGATCATCTCATTAGATGCAGAAAACACACTTGACAAAATTAAGCCACAATAAAAGCTCTCAAAAAATCAGATTTAGGAGACATATATCTCAACACAATAAAGACTACATATAATTAGACCACATCTTATATTACACTCAATGTGAAAATTGAAAATCTTTCCTCTAAGAACTGGAATAAGACAAGATCTCAACATTTTTATCCACATAGTACAGGAAGTCCCTACCAGACCAATCAAGCAAAACAAAGAAATATACAGTGTCCAGAAAAGTAAAGAAGTAAAATTATATAAAAAAGAAGTAAAATTATGATTGCTAACAGCACAATAATACAGAAAATGCTAACGATTTCACCAAAACAATTTGTTAGAACTAATAAATGAACATTGTAAAACTGCATGTAAAATCAACACACAAATAAAAAATCAACACAAAAATGAGTAACATTTCTACACACTAACAATGAATTTTTGGGAGAAAAAAATCAAAAAGAACAATTTCATTTACAGTACCTATAAAAAAAACTAAATTACTTAGAAACAAATCTAACCAAGGAGATGAAATACTTGCACATTGAAAACTAAAAAACATTATTGAAAGAAACTACAGCAAACACAACTAAATGAAAATGATTTTCCATAATAGTTGACCAGAAGATTTAATATTATTAAAATGTCCCCACTACAAAGTGATCTACAGACTCCATCCACTCCCTATCAAAATGTATTTTTCATAGGAATAGAAAAATAATTCTAAAATTCATATGGAATCAAAAAAATATCAGGAATAGCCAAGAAAATGATGAATGAGAAGATCGGAGTTACAGGCATCACACTATTTTACTCATATCTGAGACTACATTACAAAGTGATAGTAATTAAAATATAGTACTGACACGAAAATCAACTCACTGACCACCAGAAGAAAAATACCAGTAATAAACTTGTAAGTAGAGTCAGTTGATTTTTTACAAAATGCTAAGTATACACATTAGGAAAGGGATACTCTCTTCAATAAATTATGTTAAGAAAGCTGCATATTTATATGCAGAAGAGTGAAAGTAGACCATTTTCTCATACCACATATAATGACCAATTCAAAATGGATTAAAATTAAACACATGACCAACTTTAAAAAGACAAAACATTTATATGATCTGAAGAGAAACCAGAGTATTATATGGCCCATTTAAATGAATAGCTATTAAATTATCAAAAAGGCAACCAATAAAAATGTTCTCAGGGGTGGAAGTTCATTGAAAAATGAAAAATGAAAGTACCATATGATCTAGCAACCCCTCTTTTGGGTATTTACCCAAAAGATTTTATGTAAGAGTGACTGAGAGACAGCTGTATGTCCAGGTCCTTTGCAGTCCTATTCACAACAGTCAAGTTGTGGAATCAACGTAAGTGTCCATCATAAGTGTGCTGGCTGACTGCATGAAGAAAATGTAGCACTCATCAGACGACAGAACACTATTCACCCTTTTGAAAGAGCAAATGTGTCATTTACAAAACCATGAATGAACCTGAAGCACATTATGCTGAGTGAAATAAACCAGATGCAGAAAACCAAATACTGCATCTTCCTACTTACCCAGACTGTGGAATCGAGAACAATCAGACTCACAGAGATAGGGAGTAAAATGGCCCTTACTAGAGGGAGGCCAGTGGGAGGCATGAGATGACAGTGAAAGGATACAAAGCATCAGTGAGATGAGAGAAATAAGTTTGAGGGTTTTTTTTTTTTCCTTTGAGATATGTTTCTCAGCAGCATAGTGCAAGTTGCAGTATTTGGTTTTCTGGGTCTGGTTTATTTCCCTCAGCATATTTTCCTTCCAGTTGTCTACAGCCATAGCACCCTGAACATGCCTGATCTCGACTGATCTTGGAAGATCTTCAGGATCATTCACGGTGTTGCAAAAGGTAACATTTCTCTCTGTAAGGGGTGAATAGTATTCCATTGTTTATAAGTACTACATTTTCTTTATTCATTCAGCAGCTAATGGACACTTAGGTTGATTCCACAACTTGGTTGGTGTGAATAGTGCTGCAGTGGATATGGGAATACGGATTTTGACATGCAGATCAAAATCACTAAATTTCCAGTTATCGCAACACAAAAAAATACAAGGTATGATCAAAACGTATAATGAATGTTTAAGAATTTGTTACAGTAAAAGACACATTTCCATTAATCCTTCTCAAAATACTCCTCGTCTTTCATGTCTTTTCATGGCTACCTCAGTATCTTGAACTGATTGAAAACCTTTACAACGATTTCTGTCAAACACAAACACTATGATATGTCCTCATTCTCCTTGTTCACCAGATCTGGCACAGTGCATCTTTGACCCTGCCCCAAAATCAATATGACCGTGAAAGATAAACACTTTTAACTGATTGAGGGTATTAAGGCAGCCAAGACAGAATAACTGAAGACATTCACAAAAAGGTCTTCCAGAACTGCTCCAGAAGGCAGTGAGAATGATGGGATAAATGCATTCAAAGCCAGGGAAAGGATTTGGGGCAAGATTAATGGCAACTCTCTTTTAGTGTAATGTGTTTTTAAACATTTATCATATTTTTATCACACCACATATTGTAGAGGATAGATACGTTAATTACCTTCATTTAATTATTCCACATGATGCTCATAAGTCATAACATTAGTTTGTACTGAGTAAATATATACAGAAGTTTAAAATTTTAAGAGTTTTAAAAGCAAAGTGAAATCAGCATCATTAGGTTACAAGAGAAAAGATGGGAGAAGAGAAAAAAAGATTATCCCCTGCAAGTTAGAGATGTTTTCAAAAAGCAGAGCCTAGTTTAGTGGTAAGAAAGGAACAGCCCTTCCATCAGAAGAGTGAGAGAGTGGGCCCACCCCGGAACTACAGCCACGTAAAATCTGACAGAAGAAAAGATCTGGGACCCAAGAGCAGAGAGAGCTGGAAGCGTCTGCGGATCCAGGGGACCATGGAAGATACGCAGAAAAACCAGGCTAGGCTAGAATGTAAAGAAGGTTATACATTTCCAAACCTGTTTATTTTCTCAGCACTAATAGATTTCAAGAACAATAGCTAGCTATTTATTCATTTACTTACTTTTGTATTTATTCATTCTTTTAACTCCCAATATGCCAGTATTGTCATCCAACTGGTCTGCAGAAAGCTAAGGTGGAAAATATTATTAAATACTCACATTTTATTATATAGAATTATTCTAAAATTAATCTTTGTGAGGGCAAAAGAGCCACATGTGCAATTTTTTTAGGTCAGCTATTCGCTTGCAGTACCAATTTCAGTCCTTAAATAGAGCCATCTTTATTATTCAGGAAAAACCAATGTATAATATTGGATAAAGACTGCATTTATTAGTAAGCACTTGACTTAATCAGCCTGATCGTTACTAGTGGCCTGACAAGTGCTTATGAATTATGGCGTTTCTTTTGGCAAAACTATTTATCCATGTGACACGATATGTCACTTTTGAACTTCAACTTGACATCCATAAAATTACATTTTCATCAAACTGAAAGATCAAGCTTTCTGTGCTGACTCACTTGGGTCAACACTTTGCAAATGCCTAGATTTACCACTTGAACCATAAACCCTTTGTGAATAATTTTGTGCACTGATGTTTGATAGCCTAGGGCACAGATCATAATTCCTGAGCAGGAGATGTCAAAGCAAAATGCATTTCCTTTATGCATACAGGATGACTTACTCCAAAGCATATTCTCATTAAGTTATTTTAAAAATCACTGGGTAAACACTAACTTTGTTGAGCTTGCCAGGAGTTCAAACTGTCAGTGGTGTAGTCTTTGTTTCTTGGGGATTAGGAAAGCATATCACTTCCACTGCCAGATGATTTTTCACTGGTATAATAGACACTGGTTGCATTTAGAGATGATTCTGTTCTTCAGGTTAGACTTCCTTTGAGATTCTTTAAAAATAAGCATTGAGGTAGAAATATCAGGACTGGGGAAAGGACCTCGAGTTGAGTCAGAAGGTACACCACCTTTAGTTCTCTACTCAAAATAGCTTTACACTATACCGAGGTATTATAGTTCTTGCCTTAGCACTCTATGAGTTTTTTATTTTAATACAAGTAAGCAAATTTGGACCACTTGCCCTGGTAAGTACTTGTAGAGTTTACCCCTCAGATGAGCTGCTAGCTTGAAGGAATGATCTCATGCCCTCTGCAGTCTCTGTGGGCAGAAATATTTGCCTGTGGTGAACTCCAGTTATAATTCAGTTCTCCCATTGAAATATTACTGAAAATGAGGCAGGTTCCTCACTCTTGGTTACCAATCTGTTAAAAAGAACTGCAGAACTATTTCTGGAACAAGATTTCTCACAGTAGTTTTGCACACATAATACACATCATTTGGTGCAATAACATAAACTTTGTCCTCTGAGAGAGATTCATACTGGTTATGGTGATATTGATGTCAGAACAATGTTTAGCTCCAAATTCTTCCCAAGGAAAAGTGAGAAATGATAAATACGGTGATAGTTATGATGACTTCACTCAGCGCTACTGAAACAAATGGAACAACAATTCTCATTACAGATGGAAAATCTGATACAAAACTTTGGGGAGGACACTGCCCCAGGGGGCACCTTAAGTTAGAATGTTACCGACAGAATTGACTGGAGTGATTAGAAATATGAAAGACAGGGTGCCTGGGTTTGGGTGGTTGGGTGATTTGTTGGTTGGTTTATTATAGAGTTTCACTGTGCAGCCTAGGCTGGCCTTGAATTTGTAATCCTCCTGCCTTAGCCTCCCAAGTGCTGGTGTTACGGGTGTGTGCCGCCATGCCAGCAAAATGCCACCCAGAGAAGGAAAGTTATGTTTTGTTTTGTTTTGTTTTGTTGCATTTTGTTTGAGACAGAATCTCACTAACTTGCCCAGGCTGGTCTCAAACTCGTGATCCACTCGTTTAGCCTAAGTGCCAGGATTAGGGGTGTGTGCCACAATGCCCAGCCTGACTGGTAAAGGACCATTCAGATTTTAAATAAAATGATACTGAATTCTTAGGAAAAGGTTGGATTTAGTATAAAATATTCAACCCTTAGAAGATTCTCTCATTGGTAAGACATCATAAACCAGTTCAGGCAATATTCTTATAGATCCTACAGAATCTCAAATGTTAAAAAGTCAAGCTTAGTCGGGCATGGTGGCACACACCTGTATTCCCAGCACTTGGGAGGCTGAGGCAGGAGGATCATTGAGTTCAAGACCAGCCTGGGCTACAAAGTGAGCTCAAGGCCAGCCTGAACTGCCTAGCAAGACCTTGCCTCAAAAAGACAAAAACAAATAAATAAATAAAAATTAAAAGTCAAGCTTCTAATTTAGGTGACTGAGAAAAAAGATGTATCTCTTATGATCTCTTCTTTTGCTACTAACAGAAAATTCATTTGTCTATACTATATTAAACAGAAAAAAAATTGTTAGCTCACTTAACTAAAACATCGAGAAAGAGCACTTATCTCTTTACCCTCAGGTTTGTATATAGCAGGTCAATATAATCCCAAAGCACCTCATTTTTTCCATCTCTCTTCTCTGCGCTTCACGGGGTCAGCTTCGTCCTAAGCCTGCCTCCCTCAGTCTCACAAGTAACTGGCAGAACTACCTGCTTCCTCACTGAGGCTAAAGCAGGCAGAGAGCAGTTTTCTAGGTACCACTCACAGAACTCCTCAGCAGGAGACGCACAGCAGGAGGTTCCTGCGAAGACTCCAGCTCCAGAAGAACTGCGCCTCTCTCAGCTCTACGTAGCCTCACCATCCACCGACTCTGCTTCTTCTTTACTTTTGTTTGTGCTAGCTTTAGTTTAAGAAAAAGATTTCTTAACTATGTCAGGCTTAAATCACTCTGGATAATAGACTATGACATAAAAGGTCTCCTTTCATACAGTTTAAGGATCTTTCTCTTTTCAATTTCAGGCTAAAGCATGGCCTTTCAGTAAGACCTTACTAAAGCTTGCAAGAAGTAGTCAAGCTACTCCAGTACCCTCAAGTTTTCCTACCGTGTACTATGTAATCACATCTCTGCCTTTGCAGGTAACAGATCAGAGCCCTAAATGATAGGACAACTTAAGCCAATCAGCTGCTCCACTGCTGGGAGTAAGAATACGTAGTTTTCCAGACTTTAATAGTGAGATGCTTTTGCTGCCCACATTACAGCAAAATGAGTTCATCTCACATGACATTTCTGGTGTATTTATTTTAAATGCCCCACGAACGGTGTAAACACAGAAATAGTTTCTGAGCATCCCAAACAAAAAAGAAATTTGTTGGAAAGTTCCTGAGGGTCCCTATAACAACAGAAGGTTGGAGAAATAAATACTATACGGTTGTGACCAGTGGGGGGTCTCCGTGTGAGGGCTGGGGGTCCCCTGTAATGACCTGCTGCCTGTCCAGGTCTTTGCCCTCCTCACTCTGGCAAAGAATAAAGTGGGGCTCTTAGCGGAAAATGATATAGAACAGAACGGAAGCTGATTTGAAGTGTAGCAAATGCAAAGAAAGCAGAAGAGTTCTCTGAACAGCTGAACAGCGCTGCAAGATTGGGAGCCTCCTGCCTGGGATGCCCCGTGAGTACAAGCTGTGCTTTATACTTGTGAGGATAAGTCAAGTAACACTAAAAATGACTGTTTTTCTGATTGGTATGATCTAGGTCGATCGGGGTATCAGCCTTTGTTTCTGGGAAGGGGACAAGGTCAGCACACAGTAAATGTGAGTAGGGCACAGTTTCTCAAGCACATGGTACACCATAAGCATGTGAGGATTTTACAGTCATCAGCCACAGATAAGAACGTGATGATTTTACAGCGTTAAACATCAGGTTTTGCTCCGTGTTTTTCTCTAGGTCTCCCTAATCTACCCCTACTTTCCCCCCTCTGACAGGGCAGTGATTTCTCTCACTGCTTCATGCTGAGAAGAGATGATGTGAAGGGCAGGTGATGTTGGCGAAGAAAGGGCGATCTAGGTAGCTGCAGCGGAAGGAGGCTTGTAGGTAGCTCCATGGTAGTTTCTACCTGTAGGATGGCCTGCACTTTTATAGCATCAGTACTGTATGCACACAAGTGTAAAACGGCAGGCTGTCAGCCTGGTTTGCTACGATCCGGAAGCCACATCTCCTCCACTTCCTAAAGGACCCAGTCCCTTATCTAACCCTCCTAGGGATCTCTGGAGTCCCTACAATAATAATTAGAATATGGATTCTGCACCTTTTACAACGGCCACATACTAGTGAATGAAATAAGACGCAAGATTTGTTCTTTCTCATGTGAGAAAAAGAGAAGAAGGGAATGTGGGCTCTTTCGCCAGGGTTCCTTCTTCCTGTTTTTCCTTTGTCTGAGATATTGTCCTCATCCGCACCAGCACAAGCACTGAATCACCAGCACACACTAGGCTTCGGTGTGTGGAAAGGAGAAGGGTGAGGCAAAGAATAAACAACTTCCTTCCAGAGGTGGGATCTGCAAGTTGTGCACAGCACTCACGCTTATTGCTGACTGGCCAAAACGAGTCACAGGGGAAGCCAGAAAAATCTGATACCCAGCTAGGCTGCTAGAGGCCTAACCAACACTTGTGATGTATGCAGTCTGGGATCATTCATTGTGATATATCGATTTCATTGAGTAAGGCCCACCAAGAAGATTAGGAACTTTCTGCGGGTGTCTGTGGATGACTGACATGTAGGCCAGATCACCTCAGACGCTGGTGGTACCAACCAATAGGCTTGTAACTTGGGTAGAATAAGAAAGGAAGGATAGATATGTTCTCCTTTTAGAGACACTCCAGTCTTTGTCATTATATTTGGATGTTGGTCTCCAGTTCCTCTGGCCTTCCGGAAGACTCTTCAGCTTCCCAATGCAGATTCTTTAGCCTTCCCTTATAGATTATTCAGCCTTCTGACACTTACTCACTTCAGTGTTACTCACTTCAGTGTCTCTACAGTGAGCTGCCAGGCCTTCAACCTTCAACTGACTGGCTCCTCCAGCTCTCCGTTGACTAGACAGCCATTTTGGATTTTCCCAACTCTGATACCACAGAAAGCCAATGGGACTCTGCCACTTCTGATCCTGTAAGCCTACCTAATAAATCCCTTTTTTTAAATTTTTTTAAAAGGGAAAATCTTTGTCCTGGATCCCATTTGCAGCAGGATTTCTAGAGGAAGGGATCGTTGCTATTTTGTGTAAGACATCTCCACTGTACAGCACTCTCCCATGTTTTCTGTGATACCAAATATTCCAGGCCTCTAGGCATCATATGCCAGGGATACCTCATCATAATGCACATTATGGTTATTATGTAGGGTCAAAGTTTACCACACCTTTTCAAATGTTCCCTATAAAGACACCACCATCATTACTTCCCAATAAATGATTTGCAGTTTAGCTGGGAGATAAAGATGCAGCAGGTAATCTGATCTGACAATCAGAGAACAGTCAGCACACGCTGGGACATGATTCACAGAAGCACCTAGCACAGTAACTTTGGTGCACAATAAATATTAAATGAACAGATAGATACATAAATGAATGAAGATGGGACTTGAGAGGATCTTCTACCAAGATCACACACAGAATCCTGATGGAGCATTTGGAAAACACTAACTAAACATGTTAGGCCAGAGTGGAAAAGGTACTGGCTAGGGTTCTTTAGAGGAAAAGAATCAATAGAAAATAGATTTAAAAATTATGCCAGGAGATTTATTAGACAGGTTTACAGGATCAGAGTTTGGAGAATCTAAAGTAACCATCTGCATGCTGGAGAGCTGGAGAATCCAGTAGCTGCTCAGCTCAACAAGATGAAAGCCACAGAACAAAAGGGCCAAGCATACAGCACCAGCCCAAAGTTAATGGCCTGAAAGCTCACTTTAGCCTTCCTAGTGTGAGTCTGGGTTTGTGCTGGATGGTCAGAGAAAATGGACACCAGCGTCCAACGGTAATGGCGTGCTCCTTTCCCTTTTTATTCTGTCCAGGCTGCGAGCCTATACGTTGGTGTTGCCACATCCAGAGTGAGTCATCCGGAGTGAGTCTTCTTCTTCAGTTTTCCAGCCCACACATCAGCCATCTACAGACACACCCAGAACAGTACTTCACTAATCCGCTAGACATTTCTTAATCCATTCAACATTGTAATTAACAGTCACAGAGGGTTTAGAATAGAAGTAGGATCTGGAGGGAAGAAGGCTTTATATGTCATGTATGAGCTTAATTTCCCCACTCTGCCACTTAATACATGACCTTGGGCAAGCTAGTCAATTCACTGCACCTCTTTTTTAAAATCTGTTCAGTGGGTATAACTGCTTCATAGAGTAGTTATGAAAATGGAATGTTAAAAAAAACTTAACATAGTGCTTAGCGCTTCACAGAGGTCTAACCATAAATGGTAACTATAATTCCTATTTTAATTATGTTGTGGTAGCAAGTCACAGTCACACTGAAAATGTTGTGTGGGCGATAATGAGGTGAGGGAAGCAGCATGTCCCAGGAAGCTGGGGTACAGAAAAAGTTAGGACTGGGAACCAGTTGATTCTCTGCACTAGTTTCAAAACTTCTTATTTAAAGCAATAAGGTGCCATCTAGGTGTTCTCCCAAACCATATGTCTTTTGTGAAATCCTTACAGTAAGATTTATACCATGATTTTATTTATAAACTAAAAATTTGATGATGAGCATTTTTTACATTTTTACATGTATGACATTTTCTAATTATTCACAATAAAGGTTTTATTTTGATGTAACTATTGCCAGAAATAAAACAACTTACATCCAAACCAATTTTGAAAACTGGAAACTCTTCACTACTGTACTCTTTTCTTTCAGCATATGTTTGCAGTACGTGCAGGTTATAGTCGTCTTGGGGGGAGGTGACATGGACATCTACAACTTGTTTCCCTTTTTTTTTAGTTCCCTTCTCCTTTCATCTACCCTCTTACCCTCCTTCAATTCTCTTAACCCATTTTTCACTCTTGTTAACATTATTAATCTTAGCTCATATCATGGCATATAATGCTTATGCTAATCAAAGTAACTAGGTTCCTTACAAGCTATGTCTTTGTAATAAATTATTCTTATCATTGACATTTATCAGCATTGAACATCTGAGATGGGCTCGCAAACTCTTGCCACTACCATCTATCCCAAATGATCAGCAACCCACAGGGAGCCAAGAACAATGACCAAGTGGCTGCTCCAGGAAGGTCATGCTCCTACAGACACAGGAATGTTGGGACTCCAGGGCCTCCTGTTACCAGGGGAGCAAAGAGCAGAGGAGATGGCCAGAACCTTGTTCCCAGGCTGTTGGAACTCAACACTGTTCCATCAATTTTCATAAAAAGTCCTACCACAGAGTTACTTTGACTACTGGGCAATTATTTGAACTGGGTTAAAATAAAAGCCCATTCATTTATTTAGGGCAAGTTCTTGAGGTATTGTTTAAAGTTTCTTTCTAGGCTGTTCATGCCACATTGCATAAAGTGCAATAAATATTTGTTGCTGTGATGCATTATGCAAAATACAGTGGATGTTACAACTACAAGGCAGCACTACACATATAATTGTGTTTCTGTTTCATAATAGATACAAATGTGCTATACAGAGTTTGGAGCAAATTATCAGCACTAATGACTTTTGCATTTAAACTTGGATATAGATTAATGTATACTTTGTGTATAACATGGTAGAAAATCAACTGTTCGATTAATTTCATCAGACTAATTAAAAGAGTGTAGTTTTTAACTATGTGTGTAGACACTGCCCTGCAGTGAAATTTCTGTACAGAACATAAATTATAATGTTCATATCCTTGTACTTTACCTCTAATTTGGTCTGATCTGTCAGAGGTCTCTGATACTCTGAATAATTGAATTTAAGTAACTAACCTTAATTAACATTAGCAACTTTTGAGACATTGTTGGAAAAAATCGTTTGTTTGTTTTCACATTATAGCCACAGGAAATACAAACACAAAGGGGACAAAAATAGTCCATCTCTTTTTTACACTGCGATCTCGGATGATCCCCCTCCAGGACTTAGTCACAATACAAAGCGACCTCTTCCTGAGCAAGGTACCATGCAAAGTGCTTTCCACCCTTCCCTCATTTAATCTTCCAGGGGTCCTTCTCTGGTAAAGCAACACTGGCTCAGAAGGGTTAAGGGACCTGCCCAAGGCCACGGTTTACAAGCGGCTAAACCAAGACTTAAACCCTGAGCTTGAACTTCAATGCCCTTGCTCAAGACAGTTCCACGCTGGCTCTCACTCCATGCATCATCCTAGGAGATAAACGGCAAGCGAATCAGCACATCTGAAGGGTGTCTTTCAAGTATCTTGGGATACGCCTTTGAAGGGGGTGTTTTGTCCCCAGCCTCCTCTTCTCTCCTTTCCTCTCCTCTCCTCTCCCCTCCTGTCTCTCTGTCTCTCCTCTGTCTTTATCTGTTTCTGTCTCTGTCTCTGTCTCTCTCTCTCCCCCCACTTCCTGGCCATCATGAGATCAGCAGCTCTTGCTCTGCAGCGCCCACTCCACCATGGTGCTCTGGGGAAAGGTATTGTATGTCTTTCACTGTTGTTCCTGCCGAGTAGAACAAAAAAACCAAAACCTTGCAAAAGAACACTAAATAATTATAGAAAGTCCATGTTCTGTGTTAGTTGTCTAACTGTAGCACTTGGTTATTTTTAATCCTCACAGCCCTATAAGTTAAAGATCATCACTGTCAACTCTAATTTTTTTAATAGTAATTTGAAACAGAGAAACTAAGCCAATTGCCTGTGGTGACTTGGCTATGTGCAGGCAGGCTGGGCCAGCTCCAGGATCTTAACCAGTGCCCAGCACCTCCTCTCACCAAGACTAAGCTGTCATGTTTATATTTCCTACTGTGTAAAGCAGTGGCTTCTTAGCTTTTTGCTGCTATGACAAAATACCTGAGGAAGTCAACTGTAAAGGAGGAAAGATTCACTTCGGTTCATAGTTTCAGAAATTTCTGTCTCTGTTAACTTGGCTCTATCCCTTTGGGACTCTGGCAAGACAGCACATCAAGGCAGAGAGCAAAAGGCTGAGAACTGGGTTAAAATAAAAGCCCATTTATTTAAGGCAGGTTCTTGAGGCATTGTTTAAAGTTTCCTTCTAGGCTGTTCATGCCACATTGCATAAAATGCAATAAATATTTGTTGCTGTGATTCATTATGCAAAACACAGTGGATGATACAGCTACAAGGCAGCACTGCACATATAATTGTGTTTCTGTTTCATAATAGATACAAATGTGCTATACAAAGTTGGGAGCAAATTATCAGCCCTAATGACTTTTGCATTTAAACATGGATATAAAATAATGTATACTTTGTGTATAACATGGTAGAAAATCAAATATTCCATTAATTTCATCAGTCTAATTAGAAGAATGTAGTTTTTAACTGTATGTGTGTAGACACTGCCCTACAGGGAAATTTCTGTATATAACGTGAATTATAGTGTTCATATCCTTGTACTTTACCTCTAATTTGGTCTGATCTGTCAGAGGTTTCCGATACTCTGAATAATTGAATTTAAGTAACTAACCTTAATTAACATTAGCAACTTTTGAAACACTGTTGGAAAAAAATTCTTTGTTTTCACATTATAGCCACAAAAAATACAAACACAAAGGGAACAAAAGTAGTCCATCTCTTCTTTACACTGCGATCTTGGATGATCCCCCTCCAAGGCCACTCACCTTATGGTGGCCAGGAAACAGAGAGAGAGAGGCTAGGGACAAACCATACCCTTCCAAAGACATCCCCCCCCCAATGACTGACCTCTTCCAATGAGGTCCCAGATCCTAAAGGGCACTGTACCTACTAACTCTCACCACCTGGTAATCAAGTCTATATAACATGTAGTTTAGGGAGCATTTCAATTCCAAATCATAACAAAGGATCAAGTTTTGGGAAGTAGCTTCACTATTTGAGGCTCAGAAATAGCATACTTCTTTGCAAAGTATTTAGGAAGGTAGTAGTAAATTACTTGATTCAAGAAATAGTTAGCCTTTGTATATCCCTGTACTTTTTGTTTAAAACACCCTGGACTTATATTTTCTTTTGTAAGACATAAAAGGAAAATAAAAAAGGAAAATCTCATGATGAGAAAAATATTATGACCATATGAAATGGCTTTTAAAATGAATGGAGACTATAATAACTTTCTTTCAATAAGATAATGTCTAAATGGCCACAGAAATATTAACAAGTATCAAGCCATGCATTTTAACTTCCCAGAATTAATATTTAATTTGGTGCGCATATACAATCTCAGAGAAAGGCAATTTTAAGAAGCAAAATAAAGAAATAGTGTAGTTCGCATAGAACCCAGTTGCTGTGAGCCATCTCTTGGGTCAGATTTACATGAGTTAAATCAGTCGATTAATTCAATAATTTGATCACCAATGCCAACCATTTTAAAATATAATCTCATAACCTTTAGTCCCATGGAAATGGAACTCACACAAATCTGTTAATCTGCTGCACATTTACTCCCTCGGGCAGAAAAATAAAATGAAACTTCCTCAGTGTTGCAGTGCAGAAGAGAGGAACTGGGGGCTGGAAGAGAAGCCATTAACTGGATGCCCCTTCTCCCCTGATTTAATTGTCCTGCAATGAATTGACCCACAAGACCCAAATGAGAAAACCCATCCAATTATTAAGCATTGGGTGTATCTATTGCCCTTCATAGACCATTGGCTTAATTCACTTTGGAGAGCAATACAAATCTAAGCAGTTCAAATACTGAAGCACTCTTCTCCCTTGGAGAGAAATGTTTTGTCATAGGGTTGCAGTCATCCTGCAGGATGAGAAAGGGTGTACAGTACCAAAAAACTGAGACTCCAGTAGCAAAAAAGGAAGTGTAAGATAATCCAAAGAAATAACATAGTTCTATTATATACTATGCACAGTTGCAGAAAGAAAAACAACTACCATTGACTGAGTACCTACATGTGTGAGGCACTTGCTGAGTATTAGGCTCCATATAACACTGGACAGATGTAGTATTAATAATAAAACCTAGAGTCAGGTTCTGTCGCCTCTTCCTGTGGGGACTTTTGGCTATTCATTTCCATTCTTTGTATAAAAGCAATCAATGCCAACTTGACTGAGACATAAAAATCAACCAAGAAAAGGTACACATGTCAGAGACTATTGTAAAGACTCCAGGTGTTCAGTAGATGCTTCCCCCAAACTCATTTCAGCAAAATGTAAGTATGTAGGGAAATACTAGTCAGGTTTTCAATCACCATCCTTAGGAGAAAACACTGGAGGTGTGTTAGTCATCTTTCCTGTCCTCAGGACAAAATACTTCCTGACACCCACAATTTAAAAGCAGAGAGGTGTAATCTGGCTCACAGTTTGGGGAGATCCAGTCCATGGTTGACTGCCTCCAAGACAGAAGTGATATGGTAGGGTAAAATGGATCACCTCATAGCAGCCAGGAAGCAGCTATAGAGATAAACCTCCAAAGGCACACCCCCAGTGACACACCTCCTCCAACCAGGCCCACCTTCTAATGTCACAATTAACTACACAGTTATCAATCCACTTGTGAGAAACACTGCCACCATCCAATCACCTTCCACAAAAGCTCACCTCTGAACACATGGGACCTCAGGGGCACACTCTAGATCTAAACCACGAGAATACATTTTACTTCTTCTTGGTCCTTCTCTCTTGCAGTCTAGAACACAAGACTGCCCCCTTGTAAGGTTGTGGCCACATCTGGTCAAGCAAAATTAGAAAAAACCTGGGCCTCTGCCACTGGAGAGAGGCATATTCCTGAACCGTTTGCCCAGACTCCTTTAGAAAGAGAAATAAGCTTCTATTTTCTTTAATTGACCGATTCACTGTTATATTTTCATTTTCTATACAACTCATCATTCTTGTTAAAATACCACCAAAGCACTGGAGTTGTATAAAGTAAAAGGAGGAATAACACTCCAGCAAACCAGGCCCTTCTCAGAAAGATCCTGATGGCCCATGTTTGTAAATGTATAGACTTTTTCTCTGTATCACTCTCACGTGGTCTGAATTCCAGCTCTAAAATGCTAGGATTCTGTTGTCCTAATGCAGTACTCCCAAAGAATGTGAACTCCGAAGAAGAATCTAAGCACGAAGGGTTTAAAGTCCACTAAGACATCACCCCGGGCAATGCAGCATTAGCTCCCTGGATCCACCTAGCAGGAGAAAGCTGTAACAGCCTGGAACTTGGCTGGTATAGGGATCCAGAAATGGGTTTTCTATTTGGAGATAAGGAATATAAGCCAGACAAAAGAATGGTTGAGTTGCCAAAGAGCTAAATCTGACCACATTGAACACAATCTGTGAAAATGAGAGATAGTGGCTGCTCGGTGCTGGTGTCCATGTGTAACCCCTGCAAGATTCACCTTCTTCTGCCTTCTGCTAAGTGTTCATGAAATCCAGCCCTTACCTTCACTCACTCTCCAGAAACTCCAGCATCTGAATAGCTAGCCCTCTGCATTTGTCACTGTCACTGTCAGTCTGGGAGTCATACATACCACTCGCAGCCCAACAGTGTGACACTGAACACATCACTCAGTTTATTCAGCTACAAAGTTGGGGTGCTAGAAAATCTCTTGCGAACATTGCTTCGAAGGCAATAGTCAGTGATTCCATATGAAAGTGTCTCCAGTGACCCTGGGAACCCAGAAAGCACCCCCAGTGAAGAGAATGATGCTTAGTAGTGGCAGCACACACATACACACACACACACACACACACACACACACACACACACACACACACACACCACCCACCTCAGGGACCCTGAAATCCTTCGCACTGCAAGTTGGCACCATATGGATCCTGCATCCTTGTGATTTTTACTTCCAAAATCGATCTACCACCTCTGCTCACCGCAGATAGCCTACTCAACTTTCACAAGGGCCATGAAGCATAAGTGTACCGTGGAAAAATGATGTCCTGCATCTCACTGTCACTTCCGGAAGACCTTGCCTCTTCTTCCCAGGTGATCATAGGCTCTGTTGTTGTTCCCAGACACATGACTCTAAGCCAACACCTTGCAATGTGTCACATATGTATCTCACACCACTGAGAGTTCTGTAAGGACAAGAGTCAAATCTCAGTCACTGTTTTCTAAGCTTTTATCTGACATACAACAGCAGCATAGAAAACACGATAAATAATGAATAAATGAATGTTCTGCTACATAGTTTTAAGCCTCAGGATTACCTCGGTATGTTAATTTGAGGATAACCTTATATGGATAGTCACATGGCCCTGTATGTTGTTAACATAATGGTTTCTACTATAATTTGGACCTCCCCTCTTCTGTCCAGTACTCGGTGAAAGTGGAGACAAAAAGGTGAGCACCATCCTTACCTCCCTGACCTGGCTGGGAGTACCCAGGTTCTGTTTCAAGCTGCAGAAGTTGAATAGGGAGAAATCCTTCTTCAGAGAGCATTTTTAAGACTCTGTCAAACTGGTGACCAAAATTATTGGGACAGGGCAAGAGCACAAGGGAAGGTGCCACCAGAAAAACCCTATAGAAGGTACAGTAGAAGCTTCACTAACCACTGTGGGTGTTGTCTTACAGTCCCTAGTGAATGGACAGGAAGCTCCAATTTCTCGACTGGCCTTTAGACATACAAAACTACCCACTCCTGGGGCCCAAAGAGTGGAAGTTTGGCCAATTTTGATGACTGAGTCCAAGAGAATAGGAAAGACGACTATAGTTGATATTCAGGAGATGATGGTGAATAAAAGGAAAATGTTGAATAGAGAAAGAATTAGACTTTCCCCACTCATACTGAGAATTTGGAGAGGAGAGGATAATCAAGGCAAAGCTTCTGGGAGGAAGGAACATAAGCCAGAGTGTCCCAGTGGTCCCAACAGAGGGGTCCCAAAAAGAGGGGCACATGTGTCTGGGCCCCTAGCTTAGCCGGAATACATAAAGTTTCTGGACACCTTGGTTACTCCAAAGTGATATGGTGCTTATTCAAAGAGTAGATTTCACACTACTGTAGTTTGTGATGTTGTTTTCTTTTGTTTTAAAAAAAAAAGTCTCTTTGGCAAAACCATGAATCTAAAGAACTTTCGCCACCTCTCACAATCCAGCCTTTGCCTGCCTTCTGGGGTCCATACAAGTCATTTTACCACAGTTTCCTTTCTGTATCAAGCTGTATCTTCCCATCTCTTACAATGCCTCAACATCTCTGGAGATTTCTAGGCACCATTCAGGCCTTCAGTTCTTGAAATTTCTCTTCTTCTCTAAAGCCTTACTTGATCTGTACAGGCAGAGATGGGAGGGATAAACGCCCTCTTTGGTACACCAGCCACTGCAGTATTTTCCTGAGGCTGCAGATGTTTGAGGATCTGTCTTCCCCACTTAAATATGAGTTCCTGCAAAGTAGATATCTTGTATCTTTGTAACCTGAGCACACGGCACTAAGATATCTTAGGTTGTCAACAAATTACTGATAAATTTATTAATAATTAATCAATAAATATCCAGCTATCTAACTGACAGGATATTTTCCATGGTCTGAGTGGACTCAGTAGTTAAGCTGCTACAAAACATCCTGACACAGAGTTACACAAATATTTAAGGAAATGTTAGCAAATCTCTTAGACAGTTTTTTGTTGGCAAGACCAGGATATAAAAGTTTAAGCATTGTTAAACACATACCTGTACTATGACGCAACAATAGTCCAAGGGAAATAGATATATATGTCCACATAAACAGCTGTATGTGAATATTCACAGCACTTTTATTCTTAACGTTCAAAATCTGGAAACAACTCATATATCTACCGGGCTGGGGATATAGCTCAGTGGCACAAGTGCCCACCTAGCAAGCACAAGGTCCTGAGTTCGATTTCCAGTACCAAAAAATAAATAAACAAACAAGCAAATAGATTGTGGTACATGCACACAGCAGATTATGAATATTATCCAGTGATAAAAGGAAGAAGACTAGGAAAATACACAACAGTACAAATGAATCTCAAAACAACATATTGACTTAAAAAGCCAGTCAAACTGTAAATAGCATGTTATTTCATTTAAGAGATGTTGAAAGAGACAAAAACATAATCTTAACTCTAGTGGTTGTGTTTGGTTGGAGGATTTGACTAAACTTTTGAGGATAATAAAATTTTTTACCTCTCAGCTTGAATAATGATAACATGGATGCGCATATTTGTCAAAAGTCATTGAACTTAAGACCTGTGCGTTTTAATATATGTAAATTATTCCAAAGAAAAAATTGAGAATTATTGTTTTTCAAGAATCACCTACTTCAAGAAGTAGTGCCTTGTATGTTTTTCATTGGGAGATGGAATATTTCAGGCATGTTCTCTTGAGACATCATCTTCTAGGAGAGAATACATAGCATTTCACCTAGCACACTGACAGCACAGAATATAAGCCCTTTGGAAAATAGCAAATTGTCACTCTATTAAGGAATCAAAGTAAAAATGTTGTGCAAAAGCCTTCATTAAAATTTCACTTTTCCTTGCCTGTCATAATAGATCTTAAATCAATTCTCTGATTATGAATCACCTATTATAATATTGCTTATTATTTTTAGCCTCTTTTTTATGCAAGTGGAGAAAAGTATTTTAACTCAAGGAGGCAATCAGGGAAATGTGATTGCAAGTGGTGGTGAACACAGGCATTTTCTGGAGTCAAAGTGATTAGTGAGTGTTTAGAGACCTATAAACTCAGAGGTCCACAGGGTGTATCTGGTTGCTCCATAAGAAAATGCTTTTATTTTTTATAATTTGCCCAAAAACTTCCATCGGCATCAGTGTGCAATTGATCTATCTAAAATCCATCTTATATCTTACTTACTGAACACGAGTCCATGTTTCCCAGGTTTTTGTTGCTAGATCTTTCTCAGTGAATATGGCAGAGTCAGGGCCGGGGATATAGCTCAGAGGCACAAGTGCCTGCCTGGCAAGCACAACGTCCTGAGTTTGATTCCCGGTATCAAAAAAAAAAAAAATGACTATGACAGAGTGAGAAATTCCTTCATTTGTGCACACACACACACACACACACGCACACACGCACACACACACCGATTTTCCACCCAGGGAGTGGGCTTCGGAGTCATATTCCAAACTCTTCCACTTCTTAGCCCCGTGAGCATAAGCAAGTCAGTCTATCTGCTGTTCACATTCCTCATTTATAAAAATAGAATGTTAAAGAAATGTACCTCAAGACTATTGGCAGGTTAGACATGATTATGTATTTATCCTAGATAAGCTCATACTAATATTCTTTAAATGCTTGAAGGAAAGCAACTGTATGGTGAGACTTTAGGTGTGGAAGGAAGCTTACAGACTATCAATGTAGAGATGAGACTACTGGCGCTTGGAAAGGGCAGTTGACTTACTAAAATCATGCATATCTCATGTCTGAGCTGGTACTATATTCCCTCACCCCCAAGTCAAAGCTCTTTCAAATATTCTTTTTCTTTTATTTTATTTTAAAGACAAAAGAATGGAGACATATGAACCAGAAAAGCCATAAACAATACAGAAAATACAAAGTTATACAGAATGTAGTAGGAAATTAGAACTGGGTGTTGTATTACGTAGTTATCTTCACATTAGTTAACACAAAAACATTAAAGGAAATACCAAATTGTAGAGAAGATAGTAGGGAATTCGCACTGGATGCTGTATAATATAAAGTTATCTTCACTTCTGTTAATACAAAAACAATTGAAGAAATACAGAATTATAGAGAACATAGAAGGGAATTAGCTCTGGATGCTGTCCTACATAATGTTACCTTCACATGTTACTCAGTTACACAGATGATGGCCGATTTGATCATGCAGTTTTTCTCCTCCCTCATCTTTGTTGCCCTACCACTCAATCAGTCGTCTTCCCTGTGATAATAACTGTACTCCTCGGTTTATCTATATCCTTGGACTCTCACCTTCGGAAGAGATATAGCTGCCTCAGACTATGCTATAACATACATGGGTGTATACAAACTGCCATGGTTGGAGGTGGGAAAACACATATGCTGACAGTGGACGGCCCGGCTTCACCCTGTCATCATGCGATGGGTGGGGGTGGGTCCAGTCCATGAGGTGCCCTGAGCGGGGCCCTCAGCGGAGCAGCCACCAGGCCCACTGCAGAGCAGCAGTGGAGCGGAGCAGCCACGGGGCCCACCGTGCAGCAGCCACAGGGCCCACTGCAGGGCAGCCGTGGGGCCCACAGCAGTGCAGCCGCAGGGCCCACTGCAGGGCAGCCGCAGGGCCCACAGCGGTGCAGCGACAGGGACCACTGCGGCGCAGCTGCGGGGACCACAGTGGCGCAGCCATGGGGACCACTGTGGCACAGCCGCGGGGCCCACAGCCATGGCGGCACAGCCACGGGGCCCACGGTGGCGCAGCCGGGGGTCCACTGCAGAGCAGCCACGGGGCCCACTGCAGAGCAGCCACGGGGCACGCACCCCTATCAGGGTGCCCTCTATGACCCTTTTGGCTCTGTCCCGTTGCCTTGATGCCAGAGGCCCTTTCTTCTCCTCCCACCTCCTCCTGATCTCCAGAATTACCATTCCCTACCCCTTGCAGCTGGGCAATGGGTCTCCGAAGCTGAAGCTGCGAATGCCAAAACGAGGGCGTGGGCCAAGAGTGTGCTTGGAGCGGTGACCTCCTCCCTCTCTGTCTCGTCTCCCTCCGGCTGCACCATGGCAGATCTCCAATCCCCTCCTCCAGAGGAGGTTTTGCTTAGTCTTTTCGAGGGTTTCAGTTCCCATTTCAGATCCTTCTCGAGTTCAGGATATCCACCTCTTTCCTCTCTGTCCTTCACATGTTGCTATATTCCTATGTCTGAGTGGCATTCCTCCTGGAGGTTCTCTCTCTGCTGCCTACCCAGTCGCCATGGGTTCATACAAGGTTCATATATGCAAGCAGTATGGAGACACTCTTGTTGCTCATATTAGTAGTTTGGGGTGAGTCCTGAAGCCTGTGGACTCGTCCCATTGCTGTCAGGAACAGGTGGTGATTGCACAGGCTGCCCAGGCTCAGGGTGCTCACAGAGGGCGTTCAGGGAGGGAGCTGAAGCCCAGTAACTCAGTTCATGCTTCCTGCTTGATGTTGGAGTGATAAGGGCATGGGGCCATGTGATCCACCTCCATCTGCAGCTCTCTCTTGCTGTTGTGCTCCAGTTCCCATTTGTTCCTTGGCTGGATCCCTGGGAGTTGCTGTGGCTCTGATGTCACTGCCGATGCACCCCACCGCTCCCCACTGGCAGCCGCCCACACAGTGGAGAGGCAGGAGGCCACAGCCTCGAGGCAGGCATAGAGCTGGGTGTGGTAGGATGTGTACTGGCTGCTCTGGCTCCACCTTGCCTCCAGGTGCTGATTAGGAAGGTTGCTGCAGAGTGGGGACTCCGCTTCAGTGGCTGTTGCAACCTCTCAT
>PVLD010026893.1:0-21516 GCA_004027595.1 Dinomys branickii
GTATATGGGTCCATACATCTACAATTCGAAGATATCAATGGATAAAGCAACAACTACTGTTGAGACCATATCACCTTGTCTATAGATTAGTTGTGATTGTACTATTTTCTATGATAATGGGTATCTGTTTGTCAATATGTTTTTGTACTTTTATGTTTCTAAAATAAAAAAAAATAAAAAAAAAAAGAAAAGCTATATGCAAGCACAAAACACCCTGAATAGAAGAAGCAGTCTTCTGAAAAATGAAGAAGTTTAGTGCGTTCATCCTACCTTATATCAAAACACACTCCAAAGCTATACTAATTGAACAGATATGATAATAGCAAAAAAAAAACCTCTGGCCAAAGGCAGCAGAACAGAAAGCCTAGGAAAATATCCACATGTTGCAGTCAACTGACTTTTGATGACAGTGTCAAGAGCACAAATTGGAAAAAGGAGTCTGCAATAAATGATGTTGGGAACACTGCTTATACACATGTATAAGGATGAAATTAGACTCCACTACCTATCAAAGTAGATTAAATATTTTCATGTATGACCTGGAACTATGAAATAAGTAAAAAATAAGAAGTATATGTTGCAAACCTCCAGCACACTGGTCTGGATGAGGAAAATCACTGATTTAAAAACATATATATACACACACACACACACACACACACAAACACACACACATATACAATAGCTGAGATAATTGTACTACTAATTTCTATTGTTTTATTGAAAGGAACAGTTAATGTTTAATTGTTTGATAAATCTTGCATGCCTATATCTTGTAATCTGAGAAACTACTTAAAAGATAACAATTTTCTATCATCTTGTTTTGAAATTCTGTATCATTTTTAAAGTTTTCATATTGTTTTTGTCTTTGTTTTTATTATTTTGTTTTTATTCTTTTCTCTTTAAAATAAAAAATAAAATAAAATAAAAAATGTTTTAATATATGTAAAAAGAAAGAAAACAGGGCAAAAGGCCCTTACTGAGATTTCTAAAAGAAGATGTATAAATGACCAACATACATGCAAAAATGCTCAGCACTAGTAATAATCAGGTAAATGAGAATCAAAGCTACAATGTTATTACTTCAGCTCAGTAAGAAGGTCTTTTACTAAAACAAACACACAAAAGATAAGTGCTGGTGAGTATGTGGATAAAAGGAAGCTTCTTTGCCCGTTGTTGGGCATGTAGACTATTATAACCATTAGTAAAAGGATATAAGAGTTCCTCAAAATATGAAAAATAGAAATGCAATAGGATCCAGTAACCCTACTATTAGAAGTATATCCAAGGAAAATGTGAACGTACACACAGTGGAATTGGAAAGCTATTGAGCCATAATAGCTTTCCAATAGCTTTCCATAGAAAAGGAAGTCTCACCATTTGCAAAAGCATTGATGAATCTAGAAGACATTGTTACATAAAAAAGGCACACATTGGAAGATAAATACTGCATAATCTTACTCATACGAAGGTTGTAAAAATGTTAATCTCATAGAACTGGAAATTAGATGAGTTGTTACTCAGAGTCTGGTATAGTTCAGGCAGAGGGCTGGGAAGATGTTGCTCAATGGATGCAAAGTTGTAGTTCGATGGAAAGAACAGAGTGCAGTGTGGTGGCTGCAGTTACTGCTGATTTGCTGGATTCTCCCCGAAAGCTGGAAAAGGAGAAGCTAAGCATTCTCACCACAAATCACAGCTATGTGTGGTGGTGCATGTGGGAGGTGGCGCTAAGCATTCTGTAATGGTGCGTATGTGCTTCAAGCATCATGCTGTGTACTATGCATTTACACAACTTTATCTATAATTTCCAAAGGTAAATTGTTTATTTTTATTATTGTTTAGGCAAAGAAAAATAATAACTGGATAAGAAGTGGAATTTTGTTAAGCTCCTAAGATCTGAACTCAAACCTCAGTGAGTGATTTAAGTTACATACTTGTTGTGGGACATGTTTTAAAACAATTTTCTATCTTCAGTGTAGTCTGTGTGTTTGGGCCCCCACCATAGGATGAACTACGTGCAATGAAATATAAATTGTGGTGATAGATTTTGGAAATATCACAATCTTTTACAGCTGAATGTGGATTTCTATATTTAATGTGCTCAAGAACATCACTATGGAAATTCTAAGATAATTCTAATTTTTATATATACTTTGTAAGGTACATTACAGATGACACATAATTCACTATGTAAATCAGAGAACAAAAATTTTCTGTTAGAAAATGAATTGTGTAATTACAACAGAGAAATCGTGATGACTTCTTGATATTGCTATCAGATCTTAAAAGAGAGTCTATTAAATTCAAAATATGTCACACCATCAGCTTTAGAAGAGTCTAGGAAACTTGTTAGACCCCATAGGGTGGGGTTAAAATACTTCAGATATTGGAATTCGTTGACCGTGTTCCCATTTTTTTCTTAAAGTTCCTGAAAACTATAATTATAAATGATAATGTAATTATAACTCAGTAAATTCACTAATAGCCACTTAAAATTTTATAGTGACACCTTTAAAGGGATTTTGAGCTCTTACATAAGCCTCACTGCTGGTATAGTTCATGAACAAAGTTGGGACAGCAACAGAGCTGCATTAAAGACTGTGAGTTCTTTGCCTGAGGCAAAACTGATCCAGAACCCCGCTGTCTGAAGCTGTTCTCAAGGTTCATGTGTTGGAAACTCAGATCCCAAAGCATGGAGTGTAATGATGTAAGCCCTTTAAAGAAAGATAGGCTGTTATCAGAGTTAATTTTACTATCATGATTTACTATCTATTATTTCAATGTATTATTATTTCCACTTCGCTATAAAACTGAGTTTGGATCTCTCGTGCTTGTCTCTCTCCCCTTCTCTCCCTCCCTCTCTCTCTCTCTTTTCTTTCAGCTCTCTTCTGTGAGGTGATAGAGTAAGAATGCTCTCACCAGATGGACAGATCTACGGCCTTTTGATCTTGGACTTCCCAGTTTCCAAAACCGTAAAAATTAAATCTATAATTTTTCATTATCCAATCTCAAGTATTCTGATGCAGCAGCACAAAATGACCTAAGGCACTCCCCAAATAGTTTGATGTAATGATCCAGGACTTAGTTTTTGTACCATGCTGCCTTATTCAAGGGAATAAACTGATGGATCTTTTAATTGCTTTAAAGTGGGGAAGTATTTTCCATATAGAGTTCTTTTGCAGTGGATCTCATGACCTGCAATGTTTTGGCGAGTGTTTTTTAATTTATAGGAAAAGAATAGCTGCTATCCCACTGTTATTTTAACTAAAATTATGTCTGAAGGAGGGAGAAATTATAGATTACAAATATCCTCTCCAGGATTTTGATGTTCAGTACAGTTAAAAATCAGCCTAAGCCACTTAAAACTGTAACCTTTTAAAGAGTGTATTCAAAGAAAGTTTTCAGGATACGTGAGGAGCAAGTTTCTGATTTATTTCAATATAGAGCTGTAAGTAACACCAATTGGTAAGGTAGCATCAGCACAAAGAGAAGGAAGGAAGTCCAGAGACCATGACCCGGTAGCAGTGGCGGCGGGAAATAAAACTGGGAAAGCAGAAAGGTGGAGCAAGAACAAAGGCAAGAAGGAGGAGGGGAAAGCCAGAGGAAGGAGCAGTGAGGATCGAGAACAATCCTGACTGCTTAACTTGGGGAAAAATGGAGGCCTTCGTGTTCCCGTTCTCTTCCCTGGGTCCCTCTAGCAGGGGACAGACTTCAGTCTTCTTCCACCTGACCCTGGCTTCAGGTTCACAAAGCCTCTCAGGACCTAAGCCAGGCCACATTGTCTGCTCCAGGTTGCTCAAGGTTTGTGTCCTAGTTAACAGACTACTAGTTCACCACTAGGACCTTCTAGACAATGACTGTGTTTTCAGTCAGCACAGTGTGGTCTATGCATAGGTGGATTCTGTGTTCATTCACAAGTTTCTTTAGTCCCTTTCACACCAAGAGCCAGCTCCTTAGATAAACTGGCAAGCATAGCATTCATTCTCCACCTGATCTAAAACTTATTCTAGGTAGTACTCTGGGACCAGGCAAAGAATCCTCTCCACCGGCTGGAAAGTCCTCGTGACCTGCATTGAGTAAACATAAGCGAATGAGGTTTTCAAAATAAAGAACAAACGAACGAAATACTATAGCAAGGAGTATTAGCTGACCGCTTATTTAAAATGAGTGACTCTCACAGGAAAGAAAATGGTGGAAAAACTTTTAGATCTTAGACGTCAAACTATTCTCTTAAATGAATTTTAAAAGCAATAAAAATATGTAACTTTGTTACTAGGATTCACTACAGGCCAATTTTGAATGTTCAAATGGAAGTAAAATATTAATTCTAATATTTGTGCCAGCTCACATTTCTAAAAAAGAATTTTATGAACATTTTTGAGTTGGCAAGTTGTTATGGGAGGTTATGTTATGGGAAGTCCATATTTAGCTAGACTGAATATACAGCACTTCGTATTAACGTATTTGAAAGGCACAGTCTCCTACATAAAAAGAGTATGTCACTGGGGAGTGAAAATGTAATATTAACCAATGCAGACAACCAATAAATGACAAAAGGAAATTAAATTACCAAAGCCTCATAGTCACAGCTTTGTTCAATAGTTTAATTTATATGTGAGCAATGTGGGATTTTGTAATTCATTATCATACTAGTTTCTAGATTTCTTTTCCCTTGTAAATCAATATTCCATCTAACACAGATACTGACTTGCTATCACCTCTTCTTTTTTTGTTGCGCAGTTGTAAAGTACTCTGGCCATCCACTTGGAAAGCTAATGCCAATCTCACAGCAGTAGATCCTGGTTAGCAATTTGTGGGTACAAATGTACAAACATACTCGCCACTGTCACGTTCTTCCTCTCAGGTAACACCACCAGTTCACATACCTTCTCATGTCCACATTTTGCCACTAACAAAGTCCACTTCAAACAAAATCAGAGCTTTGTAATGACCATTCAGCTCTTTTAGCATCGGTACAGTTTGAGAGCAGCCTGGCCTCCACATAAGTGCTGTGCTTAGTGATTCTCTACCATAACAAGCAATGGAAGGAAGACGGTGCTGCTGATGTTAAGCACCAAGAACTCCGAGGCTTAAAGTGGTGACTTGATTTGTCCAGAGTTCCATCTGGGTGGTACCAGAACTGATCATGACTCCTCATTTAGGAGATCACAGAGTACTAGTTCTTGTTCCTCTCTCTACTCTGTACCTACATGAGCCAACTACATACAGACCTCTTCTATCATCTCCCGATGTTCTTGGAATACAGAGAAATCTCACTACAAGTTTCTCTCTTTAGAGAGAAATCACCAAGAAATCACCAATTTCTCCTTTAGGAGAAATCACCAAGCATTAAGCCAATGTTCTCTCCAGCTCCTTCCTCTTGAGGTCTCTGCCCTGTTGGTCTTCCAGTTCCCTGGCCTTTGCACATGCTGTTGCTTCTAACTAAAAATTGTTTTCTCTTCTCACTTTGCCTCTGCTTAATTTCAACTTACTGTTGATGTTTTCACCCCACTGTAACCTCCTCAGAAGAACTTTCAAGCCCCTATCAGTGTCAGTATTTATACTATGATTTCTTGGACTATCACATAACAATCCTTCTCCTCTCATTTCCTGGTTATAATTTCCCATATATTTGCATAAAAGTCACATTGCCCTCTGCCTAGTAACAGGAACTGCACTGTGAGGCTGGGCACCTTTCCTTCTCCTGCAAAGACCTCAGAGAAAGGACATGGTAGGCATCAGACACGAGCTTATCCAGTGAATGAATAAATGAGTGTGTACCATGGGAAAGAGAGAATGGTTCTATTGAAAATAAAGTACTAGGAAGAATGGATGGATGACTAATCTAAGAAGAAGGAAGAAAGGACTGTTTCATGGTAATTATATAGTGCAAGCATTGGGAGAGTGGTGCTCCTCAGATTCCTATGAAAGAACAATACAAAACTTTTGTTGCTGGTCATAATATTATTCATGTTAACCTTAGTGAAGCACAACCTGTCTGCATTACCTAAGAGACCATACCCCACACAGTAATAAACCAATAAGTGTACTGAACCTTTCCCCTAAACCCCAAAGTTCATTCACCTCGTCTCTCAACCAAATGAAACAAGTAGCCCATGGCATTCAGAATCTCTTATAAGAACAGTGAATTTTGAAAAATTCATGAATTTTGAAAAATTCAAGCTGAATGCACATTATTCTTTATTCTTAGTCATAATCAGAACTGTCATATGGTGGTAAATAGTCAACCCTCTCCTGTGGGTTCACTTTACCTATTAATTCTGTCAGTGAAAATCTAAACAAGCAGAACCTAAAGGAACCACTTCACAGTCAAACTCTCAAAAAAACATTCACATCATAATGTAGGAACAATAAGCTTAGCAATTGTCATGTCCAAGTCAGCAAATTTTCTTATTTTCTTCAGTATCTTCACAGCCTCAGTATAATAGTTCTGAGGCTGGTGTAGCTCAGTCATGAGGCACTTCCCTACCATGTACAAGGTTCTGGGTTTGACTCCTAACACTGCAAAAACCAGAAACAAGCCACACCTTAAAATGAAAGCCCTATAATTGGATAAGATCTACAGGACACTATCTATTAATATATGTATTTTCTTTACATATTTTTACTAGCTTAATTTTGTTAGAAATTTTGAGTAAAGTTACCAAAACCATTTTAAAACCTGGTAACAAGAAAGAATCAGTCCAATTCAACCTATCCTCTCCTTGACTAATGAACAAAATAAAATTTAGTGGTTTATGACTAATTGCATACATGTTGGAGTAGAAATCTTTTGTGAAATACTAACATACTGTTCATAACATTCCTGATTTAAACAGTTGTTTTGTCCTTGCTGTCTTGCAATTTCCACTTGAATCTTGACTTTTTCTTTTCACTGTCCTGTCCCTTCCTCTCCTGCACTGCATTTTAGGTCTTATTGATTTTCCCTTTTTGTCACAGATTACAAGTTTTTAATGACAAATATTTAAAACTAAACTTTTGTCCTTTGGTGCTTTCTAGAACAGTCCTAGTGAAAGCTGCAAAGAACTTTATGTAGACCGTGTCCCATGCTGCAGTCATCTGATGAGATTCTACAAAAGTGGAAAAGTTAGCCAGGGAGTCGGGAATTCTGCCCTAGAGGCATATGCCTTTGAATTTCTTAATTGCTCTTTTTTCTTTATTGCTTTTTCTCTTTTGTAATCCTGGTAAAGTTATTCACTGTGTCTGTTGAGGACAAAGATTTACTGCTTGACCTGAAAGAAAATAAAAATCCATAATTTCAATTCTATTTATAACAACTCAGAGTAAGATCAAAGTCTACTTTCAGTCTTTTAAAAACTCATGTACGCAAACCTTTGTGTGGAAAATGACAGCGACATGTCCCCCGTTCCACACGCGTATTGCCATGTATGTGCCAGACACACATTGGTCTTTTAATAACTGAACACTTCATAAGCTATTTGGAGAGGCAGGGCGGAGGGAGCTGGGGGAGAGGAAAGTGAGGATAGACTGCTTCTTGGAGGAGGTACCAGGAAGCTTGGCAATGGTGGGATGAGCACTGGCATTTTCCTGTGTCCAGTTGGATGAGAGACTGTTCCAGCAGGAGCTGCGATGGCAGCTGTCACTGTTACCTGACATTATTGCCCGTTCCACTGATCTATTCAATCAAACACAGCAACTGCTTGGCAACTATGTTCTGCATATTGGGCCTGAGCTAGGGAAACAGTAAAATGCTCCTACCCCCACAGCCCACGCCCCAGCTCTGATGTCCACCCTGGGTGCTGCTTATGCTGCCTGCACGTGGCTCGCACCTGCCCTGGGACGTGCGGACACGCTGCCCCGGAGCGTGGAGGAAAGAGGAGCTCCTCTCCGCCGGGGCTGCCTGTCCTCTGCTGGCTCCGCACCCACCGCTCTGGGCCCATTTCCTCTCACATATGACTGGAGAGCAGCGCTCAGCAATCTGCCTACAGTCTCACTCATTTCCCCAGTGAGATTCCGGACTTTGCACATACAAAGCCCTTGTCAAGTCGGCAGAATTTCTGTATAAAAAGCAGAATTTGCTTGTTTTCTGTCACCAACTTGAACTAGAAAAATAAAAGCTATGGATTTTGATATGTGTGACAAAAAGAAAAGCGTCCGTCTCCTTCAGGTCACTTCTCGTCCCCAGTGGTTTTGAACTAGACTCTTTTGCTTATTGGGTTGCCAAGATGCCATCTGCGCACACGGATAGTCTCGGCACATTCATTCCAAAATAATACTTCAAATTCGTTTCACAGCTAACCACTTTGGCTTACAGTTCAAGAATAACACATTGACAGTATTGGTTTGAAACAGAAAACAAATCGTAGTGGGACAGTTATCATTCTAATCTTATTTTACTTCAAACAAAAAGCAGGAGTGAATGTCCATTTCTTAAAATGCATTTTAGGTGGTTTCCTAGATTTGCTCCTTTTGCTGGATAATATGATGTTATACCATTTTCCCATTCATAGGATAAATACTAGGTAGATATTGTGTATTATTGTTATAACTATCTAGTATAGTACATTTACAGAGAACTTTATTTAAAATTTTATCACTTAATGAATGAAATGGGTATTTTTTACTTTTATGGCATTTTTCAATATTTTACTTTCAGAATTAACTATTGCCACCATTTTTGTGCAGAAAGGCACACTTCTCCTCATCAGAAACACTTGTGAACGATGGATGGAAAACTCACTCATAAGAGTGTTTTAGTTTCATTCATGCAGTTAAAAATACAGTAATTTTCACAAAAAGGGTCAGTGGTTCCAGAAATAGAACCAAGGGTAGTACATACATGCTTACACATGTGTGCATACACACACACACACACACACACACACACAGATGTGCGTGGGTGCACACATGCAAAGATAAAGCTTAACACTGCAGAGATCTATTCTCAGACTTTGCAACCTAATCAGACCTGATCAAGCAGCTCCCAATATTTGCTGGTCTGGACCTGAGAACGGCCATAGGTTACTGACTGCTTGACACCTTCCATTCTCCCACCCGGGTTCACACCTGCAGTAGTACAGGACTGTTATCCTCTACTGGCCCCAAGGCACATTGTCCACTAGTTCCAAAGGAGCTGTATTCAGCATATTTCAGGCAGTAGCTTCATCTTAATTTGGTGAGGAGATGTTGGTAATGGAAGCCTTTTACATATGGAAAGGACAGGAATTCCTGGGGCCAGAGGGAAAATTGCGACCGTTCAATAAGTCGATCCTCTTGTTTCCTTCTCTCTTCCTCTCTGTCTCTGTCTCTGTCTCTGTCTCTGTCTCTGTCTTTGTCTCTCTGTCTCTCTCCATCTCTCTCTGTCTCTGTATGTCTCTCTGTCTGTCTCTCTCTCTCTGTTCCCTCTTCTTGATGTATGTGAGACCTAAGACTATGTCAGAAGTGCATGGATTTTGCAAATGAAATCAATGTCCAGGTCAGTTGATTTCTGCTTAAAGTCAAGATTATCTGAGCAGGCATGACTTAGCCATATTAAAGAACTTCAAAGCAAGGGAGGGGGCCTTTTCAGGAAAAGATTTTCTTTGTTGGTTTGAGGCAAATGGCCCATGTTGGAGAAAAAAAACCAAAACCTGATTATGCGGCACATTTAACAATTTTCTAAAATAAAAAAATGGAGGAAGTGCTCTAATTATTTAAAATATTCCTAAAATGGCTGAAGTATGCAGACATTAAATAAGAACTTAGCAAAACTGAAAGAAAAATAAAGAATCATAGAGATGAACCAGATGTGTTGAATTGATGAGAAGTTTAAATGATTCTTAAGCAGTATTGAACTTTGGGGACTAGGGCTGGGCCCATGGGCAACAAGAACATGTGACCAATGTTCAGATAAACAGTGTGGGCCACGGGGCCAGTGAGGACTCCAAGAACGGGGAGCAGTGTGGCCCTCGAAGTGAGGTGGGAGAACGTGGAGGTCAGCACTGGCGTTGAGGTGATTCCGGCATAGGGATGCTTCTACTCTAATAGATTTAGAGGGAGAGAGAAGGAGTTTCTAGATGGAGCAAGTTTTGACTTGTTGACATAGGCCCTGAACAATAGGAAGGCTTGCTTTACTTTTAAGAATTTTCCATTGCTCTTCATGTACAATTGTGTGTGGGTGTTTGACTTTTCTTATGTTTAGAAAATGGTCGTATTGAAGTAAGGTGCTTATGTTCAATACTCTTCTTGTTTTCTCTAACCTAAACTGGTAATTCAAAAGGTTTATAGAACACCATGGAACCTTGTACTCCTCATGGTAATTTCACCAGGTTAGTGCCCAGTAAAACAGTAAAGTGTTCATTTTAAGTTGTATTTATGATTTAAGAAATGGAAAAGTAGTGCTAACACATCTTAGTTGGCCCAGGGATCCAGGTAAAGGCATTGAAATCATCAGTTGGACTCTGTCAAGCTTGGCTATGTCTCAGAACACCTGTGTGAGTTCTCTTCCCTGGTCAGAAGTGTTGGAGTCCAGGTGTTTTTGATCTGGAAGAAATCTCTCTGATGCCTAAAATGACTGTGCCTTGTTTGCATCTAGAGGTCAGGGTCAAAGAGAGTATGAACCCCTGAGACTCCTTCCCCAGGCGGGCTTCAGAGTGGTGGACACATCTTCCTAGTGCCTCCCTCACTTGACCAAGTTCCCCTCACACCTACCTCTCTGGAGAGAGCCCTTGTACCACTCAGTAAGGGGTCACCATTGACAGGTACACTTACCTGCCCTGCTGGAGAACAGGCCAGGAGAGAGTCTGGGAAAGAAATCTGTGTTTGTGCACACAGCTCAATCAACTGAACCCCTTGTGAGTATTTTTCTGTGTTCTCTATTTCTGAGCACATGCTTCCATCTCTTTCGGTTGATCTCACCCAGTGAAGGAGGCTTAGAGAAGGTGTTTTGATAGGTGCCCAGTTATAGACCGATGCTAATATAAAGCTGCTGTGTTCAGTGAAATGTAGACTTCTCTCATCAGCTCTTTGCGGAACCAAGATACAGAAAGAATAAAGGAGTTAGCCAGAGTCACTCAAATAAACCTTTAAGAAATAGTTAAGGAATTTGAATACAAAATAATGATCCCATTATGGGAATTCAGCTTTTAGAAATACCATTTCATGAAAAAGTGCAAATGGGATAAATTCTAAAATGATTAATGTGTAAAAATTTATATTCTCAGATTTCTGATGTAGGAGTATACTTGTTAGTGTTCTAAAGAAGTTTGGGAAAGGGTAGTGCTCTTGGATACTTACAACACTTACTCAATACAAGTACAATTTTGCTTTTAGGGGCTATACTTATAGCTCATGATAAAAGTATTTAGAGGTGTTTCATAGGCACTGGTAGTGCTGCGGGGACATTTTCCTATAATCTGTCATTTCAGAGTAATCCTCTGGCAGAGACTTTATCCTTGAGTTTGTCTGATAAATCTGAGTACCAGCAAGCTATGGAAAACAAGCATTTATTTTGAGACATGATGGTGCTCAGCAAACTGTGAAGATGTCATGGCCAAACCTAAAGGGTCATATAAGGCAGTATGGTTGGTTCTAGTTCTGAGGAGGCTGAGGCTCTACAGAAAGAACGTGATGTACACTATAGAGATGATATGCTTTCTATGGTGTAGTGGTCAGGGTCAGGATTCCATGGTTGGGGAAAATACCTGACAACCTCACCTCAACACAAGGAAAGATAGGCTTAGTTTGGCTCATGTTACAGTACTTTTAGTCCTTGGTGGGCTGGCTGCAAGACAGTCAGGATGGTGAAGAGCAGAGTGGAGGGAAGCTTCTCTGTCCACTGCAGCAAGAAAGTGAAGAGCAGGGAACATCATCAGAGAAGGGGCCAGGACCAGATACAGTCCCTAAGTCATACAGGGCCCTGGAACAGAATGTCCTAGGCATCTCAAGCCTGTGAAAGTGACAATCGAGTTTAGCCATCAATTATGGAAAGTACACTTGTAATAAAACCTCCAGGCAGCATAGGGAATATATATTCTGCTCCAGGATAAAATCTTAAAGTGGTAAATCTTTTAGTAAAGGAGAAACTTCAACATGCTTTCTGATCTCAGTTCTATGTGCATCTCTACCTTTGCAGATAGTGGGGCTACTGATCCCAGCTTCATGGTCCTAGAAGTTCTATGTCATAAATAGGGTTCATTCTGGTTTACCCCAGCTCAAGTCTTGGCTTCCTTGGTCTGATGAACACTGAGGGCACTGACCACAAAGCTGAGAGAGGTTTTAAAATGCCCTGGTCAGGAGGACTTCAAAAATTATCAAAAGGATAAATGATCAAAGGAGAAATACTGGTATTGAACCCCAGACCTCATACTGTGTTAGGGAACCTCTTCAAGAAAAATAACTTTAAAATTAAAATTCAAGTTAAAAATTGAGCACCAGTTAATGAATCTGAAAAAAAAATGAGGCATTTTAAATCACCATTTTCCTGGAATTCATTAGTTAAGATAAGAGCAGCATGAAGCAAAGTGACACAAATCCCAAAATGTGTGTCCCTCTATGAGAATATGTGTAGTTTGCTCATAATACTAAGAATGTATTATTTCTTAAAACTATATACTATACATGTAGAAAATAATATGAGGATATATGTTCATAAATGCACATACAATGTGATCTATCTACATCACTTATTTTTCAGTTTTCACACTTGTTTATTGATTTATGCATCCATTTATTGCTTTATCTGTGTTTTAAACTTGGTTGCTGAAGCACGCTGTGATTATTGAAACATTGTTGAAAGCAACAAACCCACTCACTTTGAGGTCCTCTTGCTTTGGCTGAGAGTATGGAGATTAGTGGAAATCTGCAGCAGTTAGATTCTATAGACTGGGGCTGAGCAGAGCTTGGAATGCTGGGAATGGAGCTTTTGGACTCTCCTTGGTAAGCCTTCTTCAGCCTTTGTGTGACTACCTAAAGCTTTTAAATCACAGACCTCCTCAGTTTTATTAAAATTGGCATTTTTTTCCTGAGATACAATTCAAAATGAAGTCAGAAATGATTACCTGAAGGTATGAACATGGTCTGAAAAACAAAATATTTAGTGGCATTAATGCATCCGGCACAGAGCTACCTTCCATGACATTTCAGGTTTATTAGGGTTTACAGAGCCATCTGTGAAAATCTCTCCCATTCCTTGCTGTCATTCAATTATGCAACTTGAAGATATTACACAGAGAGGATGGATCAGCCTTTATTTATTAAAAAACACTTTTTCTGTGGCTGCAGGTGGTCATTCCATTTGCCAAGAGAATATGTCATCATAAAGCAGTACCTCAAAGGGTGAACATCTGAATTGCAAATCCTCAAAGCAAAAAGAAGTGTAGATTTTGTTTGAAATTTCAGAATCTGGTGAAGGGAGGCCAATGATTTCAAACAACACATGACTTGCAAACGTGCCCAGAAGTAATTTTTGCAGAAAAGAAAATAAAAATGCCCATTTAAAAATTCTATACTTACAGAAGAGATTCCTGGAAACAACTTTTAAGCCCACTCTGTAAATTCTACTTTAAGACAAATGTTTTTAACTGTACAAAAATAATCAAGCAATGCTAATGTGTGTGTTTAGTAGTGAATTATCTTACCTTGATTGACAGCAGTTAGCTGTCAGTTTCTGTCACTTAGTTGTCAGTTAACAGGGGATTTATATTTACTTCAAATTTGAAATGTGTGTGTATTTATATAATCTATAATTCCATTATATGCTACTTCAAATGTACATTAACTTTTCCCCATTACCATGAGACCCACTGCACAGATCTTGCTTTAAGAAAACATACTGCTTTAAGAAAACATACAGCTGTATGACAGCCTCCAGCTCAAGCCTGAGACACCCTTGAGTCCACAGTGAGGCCGAGCTCCCTCTGCTCCTCCCAGTCATGGACAAGGCAGGGCTGCTAGGACAGGGCCTGGCTGCCTGGTGCAGACTTCTCTGGCAGTGCTCACTGTGGACAGCCCATGGCAGGCTCAGTCTTACTTAGAGCTGCCCCAAAGCTGAGCATCCTCTCTCTTCGTTTGAAGATGTCAAGCATTATTGCATCCTTTTCCTGTCTTCTCTGCCTAGTGAAAACCAGAGATGATTCATAATCCATGTAGAACATTCACAGTAGGGCCAGGTGCAGCCCAACAACTATTTATTTCTAAAGCTGTACAATTTCTCCTGAGGGTTAATGTCTCTTACATAGTAAATTGCCTCAGGTTAACAAAAGGGAAAGGCTTGATTTGTTTTTAATGGCCCATTGTGTTCAGCATTATTTCTATATTTAACTACATGCCATTCATATATAAATCACTGTCAGGCTCTGAAAAATGGATGCTATCCATTTTAAATCTATCACTATATACATTGTGGCATATATTAGCATCACAAAATACATCTCTCAAGGTTCAGCATAGAAATCCAAGATAATAGAAAGCCTAGGCAGCGACTTTTATGTGACTTTTAACCTTGTGTTTTTCCACAATGGCTTATATGTTTGCACCAACCTATTGCACTTGCATGTTTACATACTAGTAAAAAATTAATACTGCATAAAGTTCTATCAAAGGGACATGAGTTATTTCTATAACTTTCAGCACAATAATATATAGTTATGGTATTTATGTGTCAATCATATACCCTTTTAAATGTGGTTCCTTTAGTTGATAAAAATCAAGTGCAATTTTCCAAGATTTGACATGCCATGAATGTTTGTACTGAACATCTATACTTCTGTGCTTGACAGTCTACATGTTATGTAGTCCTCAACAACCTCAAGGCAAATGCTAAGTGAAAATAAAGATATGGTTCCTAAAAATTGCTACAAAGTCATTTGTGATGCATTGTAGTTTCGTAGAAGAAAAGCCTCGACTAAACCTTTTCTATAAATGTTGCATACATGTGCTTCAATCACTAGCACATGTTATTTTGAACATTTTGCTAAATATTGTAGATCAAAGACAATCTACATGAAATACAGGAAATTTGTTACTAGTACACTTTCCTGAGAGGTTTGAGAGTTTTTAAGTACATTCGCTCTTAAAACTGGCCAAATTTTACTCTATTTAAATGTATTATTTATGAAAAACAAGGTAAAAAAAAGCCAAAGTTTTATAAATGGACACAAATATTGTAGTTTGAGTCAGTAGAGAAATTTTATTCAAGCCTGTATAAGTCACATGTAGAAGAGCTTCTCAAAATTCTTTTTTTTTTTTTTTTTTTTTTTTTTTGCGGTACTGGGGATCGAACTCAGGATCCTGCGCTTGCTAGGCAAGCGCTTATTCCACTGACTTCTCAAAATTCATAGCACACACACTCCGTGCATGAAGTCTCTCACTCACTGGAGATGGGATTGAATTCCAACTCCTGGGTCATGAGGAAGGGGAAAGCAGAATCTCGCAAAGTGTACAGTTACATGATCTTTTGTTTCCTGAATTCTTCTTCAAGTTGTAATGTGGCAAGAGAATCATAGAAGCTGTCTTTTAGACATTGATCTACTTCCAGAACCAACCAATGTTGTGTTTTCAAATCACAAAAGTCAGTTGTAAACAACTTAATACATAGGCATTATATGTACATTATGCATGATTTCTTTAGCAAATGAGATCTATAGAAATAGGACCCTGAAACATCATGATGCACGAGGTGATCATCTGGGATCCTCTCTGCACAAACAGATGCTGCAGAGAAGCAGAAGAGCAGAAGGTGGCATTCAGGTAAGAAGAGGCAAACTGCAAGATGCTCTGCAGAGCTTTCTTCTCCTTTGAAAAAATAGCCCCCACATAATTGTCACACTTACACAGACATTATATATGCATTTTCATAGTATAAGCTGCACCTATAAAATAAAGATATTGCTTCCTTTTGGAGACATAACTTATTAAACATCACAACTGGAGAAACAGTTGAGCCCTTGGAGTTGGTTTTCCAATGACGCTGTTAGTGCTGTGTAAGATGAAGCCCAACTCATCAGGAAGCAAAGAGCACTGCAGCAAAGCTCCTCTGTGGAGTGCTATTATTGCTGTCAAACCCTATGAATTATTTTTAATGATGTTTCTTAGAATATTTATAGATATCTGGGAAAGCAAGGCTCAATCATTTTTGGAGAGAATTAGCTTTTTTCTTTCTTTTAGGCAATTATTATAGTCAAATTTGAGATCAATTTCTTCCTTTGGATTTTTTGTAATTCAGGGAAATGAGAGTTGCCACAAGCTGCTTCCTGAACTCAAGCTTGAGAATATCAGGTCCCAGTTCTGAAGAACAAGGAAGTTTTAGTCAACAGACAGCAGCAGCATCTACACCATACCTCATCTGGAAGCGGGGGTCACTACCAGGAAAAAGAGCACCACATCTTACAAACTCAAGGATGCTTAGTCTTGACATTATTTAAGACACATTATGGCCCAATCATATATTTTGTTTTTGACATATGAAAGCATAACACCAGACATGAGACTTTTTTTCATAAAATACATTCTGATGCTGAAAAAGTTGAACTCAACTACCCATCTCAATGAGACATTTACTGGACCTTTTAAGATTTTTAAATGAAAAGAGTTACACAAAAAATTAATGATATATTCCTCTAAGAGATAAACCATTGACTCTGGCTTTTCTCTTTGCTCTTCTTGCTCTTGGTTTAGTTAATGTTTGTTCATCTCATTTCCTCTGTGGTATGGTAAGAGTGTGAGGGCTGACAGAAAGAGCCCACTCCCACTGATCCTGAGCCCATACAGTCCTGGCTCACAGACTTCCACCACAAAGAAAGAGCAAGTGCAGAAAAATCCACTTTATCTGGCTCCACTTCTAAGTTCAGTCACTCTAAGAAGGTCAGCTGGGCCATTTGTTTTAGAGGACTCAGATTTCCTTAGTGAAATGCAGGTGATAATAGTAAATTGTTTTAACTAATTAACTGAAAGGCTATGCATTCTGAAAGTTAGTGTCCAGCACAGACTGATTTGTATGAATGGGTGGTTCTTATTCCAATAATGGTGCTATCTAAATGTTGCTGAATCCCACGAAAACCACTAGATAGACAAGATTAGACAAGTTCTTCAATAACCTCTGCAACAACAAATAAGACCACTGCTTCTATAATTGGACTGAAGGACTGAAAAATTGTTTGGGGAAAATTTCCGTTTATAATAAAAGGATCTGATTTTATTCTCTTCCATACCTTTCCAAATTGTTTTACTTGTAAATCACTGTTAGTTCAAGTTTTAAGATAAAATAAAAATAATCGTGAGAATGGAGAGAAAACTTCTAAGATACTGAATTAAGGAGACTGCTATCTGAGTCACTTCCTCTTACTGGCACAAAACACAGGACACACAACTGAAATGAAGAGAGATTTACTTGCCTTGCAGTTTCCAGTAGGTTGAGTCCAAACTTGGCTTGTTGCAAGGCAGAAATGCAGTGGTTGAAGGGACTGGCAGAGGAAACATGAACACCCACGGTCGCCCAGAGTCAGAGGGAGAGAACACATGAAGGGAGGAGTCAGGGACAGGAACGCACCCTTCCAGGTCGTGCCCCTTTCCAGGTCGTGCCTGCAGTGATCTCAGTGTTTCGGTTTTAATCTATCATGTCCTCCAAATTCTCACGTGCTCAAAAGTAGGGCTTCTGCAAAGTGATGAGTTCAGAGGGGTGCTCTCCTCGCTAATCAACTAATCCAGGATGAGAACAGAGCTACTCTGTTAAGAGATGAAGACTAGCTGGAAATATGCCCCAGGGGTATAACCCGGAAGAGCATATTTCCCTCTTGGCTCCTGCTTTCTCTGTCTCTTCTCGATCATGAAGATAAAGACAGTTTTCCTTCTGCTACATAATTTCTAGCTTGGAACCTACTGACTACAGATTAAGCTGTGAGTCAAAATAAACTTTAAGATTTGGTGCCCAGTAGTGTTGCTCAATGACAAAAAAAAATATGGCTAAACAAATTTTGGTACAAAGATTAGGATTGTTACTATGATCACCTGAACATGTTCAAAGCCCTTGAAACTGGTTCATAGAAAGAGTTTGGAAAGGTTTGGAGATACCAGATAGAGAAGCTCCAGAGCTCTATGAACTGAGCATGATGAGAGATTCTCATGAATGTTCAGATGCCCACAGTGCTCATAAAGGTGTAAATAGTGAAAAGGAATTTCAGGAGGTTTCAGTGGAGGACAAAGATTCCACTGGCTGTTGGATTTTAGACCATGTGTGTTACGCTCTAGCCTAATTTTTTTCTTCATTTTGTTTATGGCCTGAGCCTTTTCAGGAGGCTGAAATTAATGGTAGCAGACTAAGTAATCCACTGGAGGAAATTTCAAGCAACCCTGTGTTAAAGTGTGAAATGAATATGGCTTATGGCTTTTTGCCTGGTTTATACTGAAAAGCAGGAGCAGAAAAAGCCCATTTGCAGTTTTTACTTTCCCCAGAAATGAAGAATCTGCAAAGTTGGAGCAGAGGGGAGTTTCATTGCTAAAAAGATTAGTATTAAAATGAAACTAAGTGTTTTGCATCAGGACAGTAATACAGGTGACTTGAGGGTATCTCAGGAATCAATAAGACCCTACTCTTTGCAGGCTTAAAGTTGCAAAATTGACAGAATGACAGTTTTTGTTTTAAAAGATAATCTCTCTGCTTGAGAAAGGCCCCATAGCTAATTATTTCCCCAGGGTCAGTTTTTACTCCTTAGGTATCCAGGTACTCATAAGCCTCTGCAGTCAGGATACAAGGGGCTCTGCATAATGCTTAAATGGATGGCTGACCTTGGCATCATCCATGTGGTTCTGATTTTACAGGTGCACAGGATGCAAGAGTTTTGGGGTCCAGAAGGCTTCTACCCAGATTTCAGAAGAAAGTTTGGGAGGTCAGGAAGTGTGCATATGAGAGGGCAGTGCATGAAGCTCTGAGAGTAAACCAAAAGGTGCAGTGGAAAACTCAGGAAGCTGGAGAAAGGTGTGCTGTCTTCAGGAAGGCATCAGACAGTGAACAAAGACAGCCCAAGAGAGCCGCCATGATGAGTAGAATCATCTGCAATGCCATGGGGCTAGAGTTGCCCCAGCAGGTTGGACCTCACATTTCATGCCACTTTCTCTAGATACTAGATGTGTAGCACTAAGATTTAATGTTTGTTCTGATGGATTCTGTTCTTGCTTTTGTCCTGATTCTTTCTATCTGCCCATTCCTCCCCTTTGGAATGGGAATGCATACCCTATACCATTGTATGTTAGAAATGTTAACCTTCCATTTTGAGTTTTACAGGGCCTATAGCTAAGTCTTGAGTCTTAAAAGAGACTTTGGATTTGGATTTTTCAGCAATGTGGGAACCTTAGGCTAGCAACCTAGAGCTTTATGAAATGTATTTGCATAAAGAGATACACATGAGTCTTTGGAACCTATTGGTAGAATATTATTTCTCAGATCTAAAATGCCCTCCCAAATTCTCATATGATCAGAGGTGGGGATTTTGGAAGGTTCTCAGTCACGGGGCCTGGTACTCATCGGTGAATTACTCCAGGAATTAGTTTAGAGCTATTCTATGAGGAGACAGGTCTGGCTGGAGGTCTGTCACTGAGCCATGACTTGGGAGGGTGAATGTTTCTCCCCAGTTCCTCCTGCCTCCAGACCACCCTGATATGAGCAGCTTTCTTTTTCTGTTCCTCTCTGCCTCAGAGGCAGCAAACTGTGGGCTTAACTCTGAGCCCAAACAAGCCTCTTTCCCTTAACTTTTGGGTGGCAAATATTGTATCTCTGTGATGAAAAAGTGACTAAGGTACTTTACTTCTGAGCAGGCCTCACCAACCGACAAGTGAGACATTTGCGGGACACTTCAGATGCAAACAATATTCATGGCCAAGACTCAAAACTAGAGCTATCCATCAGAACCAACTATTACTATATCCACAGTAATGGCATGAAATAAAATGCTTTCTTTCACTATCAGAGAAAACCATCCACGCACAGGCTGCTGCAGGGCCATTGATTCCATGATGCTTGTCTACGCAGAGTCTTCCGACTGTCAATTATGTCCTTTGTCCTAGAGAGTATAGTGTGTCCTGTGGTGTGGGAAGGAAGAGTGGTGCTATCTTAAGAATACAATGACACAGTATGTCTAAAGGGACTGGAAAGATCAGGCAGATAATTTGAGACTTTATTATTCTTAAACACTCTACAGGACTATTTTAGGGAGCACATTCTCATCTACTGATATTGAAAACAGAGGGTGAGTGTTCCATACTTCCCCTTTGTCATGCTTTCCTCAGTCACCATCACTGCAAACCCACTATAATGTCTGAATCGGAGTACACTTAAGTACACTAATGAAATAGGGAGATCAGATTGCAGCTATGCGACACCCACAGTGATGCTTCACCCCAGAGTGTGGCCTGGAGTGTGGTGACATTTTCTGTCACTCCTTTCCTTCTCTGCGCAGCCCTGTCCTGGTTATGGTAGAGTAGTCAGAGATGGTACTTTCAGAACATTATATTTTTAGTATGAAAAATTTCTATATTTCTCTGGATAAAGATGCTTGACTTTTACAAATTATACCACAAAATACCTTAGACAAAAACCTGTTTCCCTCCAAAACATAAATCTATGATAATGCCAAAATTGCCCTACTTTTAAAATGTTATTAATTCATGTTTGATGTTACATAATAATTGCATCCATTGGCTCATGAGTATAGCACATCTTAATTCTTTGCTGTACGTTTCCCCTCTCCCCTCACTCACCTTCCTCCGTTTGTTGGTCCCCTTCCTTTTTTGCAAAAGAACTATGCTTTATTGAGGTAACTGGTTCTATAATCCATTTCTTGTGTTATCATTCAAAACTTTATTTCCTTTACTACTGCGATCCAGTAATGGAATTGCTTGTGCCTTTCTAAAGATTGCAATATCCCACTAGACAGGAGATTGGCACATTTAATTGTTGGAAAAGGCTCCTATTATTGACTGGCCTATATTTTTGTGTATAGTGATTACTGCATCTGATGAATGAGAATAAAATTGTCAAGAATCCATCACTGTAAACCCATTATAATGTCTGCATCGGAGTAAGGGCCTTACAAAGTTAATCCCAGATACTTCCTCTTTCACTCTGGGTTCTTGACTAAGATTTTCATCTTTTATTTTTGCCCTTACCCATCCAGTTTTGCAATTTAAAAATAGTCAGGTGCACGTTATGTAATATTGCTTTACTGAGACTTCCCCTGGCCTAGGCTTAGAGTGCACACCCTAGAAATTGAAGTTAACAAAAGATATATCCCTTATGATTTAAGAAACAGCATTCTATTTTATTTTATTTTTATTTTTATTTTTTTATTTTAGAAACATAAAAGTAGAAAAACATATTGACAAACAGACACCCATTATCATAGAAAATAGTACAATCACAACTAATCTATAGACAAGGTGATATGGTCTCAACAGTAGTTGTTGCTTTATCCATTGATATCTTCGAATTGTAGATGTATGGACCCATATACAGACATGCAAATTTAGTCAGACAGTTGATCCTCTCAACAACAGAAAAAAAAAAAA
>PVLD010026894.1:0-21513 GCA_004027595.1 Dinomys branickii
CCCCCACCCCCCCTCTTACTCTTGGTCCCCTCCACGTTTGCAAAACCTCTATTTTCATTTTTCCTTTTTTTTAATCCGCTGTCCCTCCCCTCTCTCCCTCATCCATCTCTAATTTCCCCTCTCTTTTGAAAAAGATCTCCCTACTTCCTATTATCTATATTTTCTTCTTTTTTCATATTTGGGGACTCTCGTACAAGAGAAACCATGAAATATTTAAACTTGTGTGTCTAATTTATTTCACTTAATATTATGGGCCTCAGGTTGCGTCTATTTACCTAGGAATGCTTCAAGTTTATCTTTTTCTTAGCAGAGTAGTACACTGTTGTATATAAATACCACATTTTCTTTATCTATCGATCTGTGGTTGAGCCTATAGGCTATTTCCAAGATTTAGCTATTATAAATTATGCTGCTATAAAGCTGGGTATTTATATATCAGTGTAATATGATGCCTTTAACTCTTTCAAAGAGATGCCAAGAAGGAAAATAGTTGGGTGGCCATTGTATATCTAGTACCCTCCGAAGGCCTCATATGCTCATAGAGGGAACTTGGGGAAGTGACTGGATCATGGGGATGTTTATAACTCAATGTAATTTGGAAGGTGAAGCATGGATGGAGGAGGTGGGTCACTGGGGGCATGGCTTGGAAGGATGAATCCCCCCACCCCTAGGATCCCTGCCTCTCTTCTGCCATGTCATGAGGTATTTCTCCTCTGCCATGCTGCCCTGCCTTGCTGCCAGTGAACTATGTGGACTGAAACCTCTACAAACTGTGAGCAAAGATAAACCTTTCCTCCTTTAAATTATGGGTGTCAAGTATTATGTCTCAGTGATTAGAAAGTAACTAGGACAGATTTTGCTACCAGAGAGGTGGTGTCCTTCCTTGCTGTGACATTACCTGACCTGTGCTAAAAAGATCAGTATTAAAAAACAGCCAAATGTTTTGGAATAGGACAATAGAAAAAATACCTAGAGGGAATGTAAGGAGCCAGCAAGGCCCCATCATTTGTAGGCTCAGAATTGCAAAGGTCAAAGTGTTTGCTTTGGGAAGAGAACCCCAGGGCTCCATACTCCACAAGGGGCAGCAGCCTAGGGAGTGGGAATTCAGGCCTCTGCAGCCACTGGCAAAATGCAAAAGAACCAGCTACTGCTCCCTGTAGTGCTGGTTTTATTTGCATGCCAAATGCAAGATTGTGGGGTCAGAAATGCTTCCATCCAGATTTCAGAAGGCCTGGGAAGCCGGGTGGTATGCTCCTAAGAGAGAAGGGTGTGAGGCCATGAGGGCGTAGCTGAAAGTGCAGTGGTGACTTTTCTAGGATGTTGGAAAAGCTGGGAACATGGAACATACAAGGAAAGCTGCAAGGAGTGAGCAAAGCTGGCCCAAGAGAGAAGTCAGGAGCTGTGGTTGCTGGCAGGGAAGTAAGGTGGGTCCATCCAAGCCCTTTGGAGTTCCCATCTCAGCACAGTTTGCCCAGGGTGCTGGACATGGAACTACAGGATTTAATGTTTGCCTTGATAAATTTCAGTCTTGCTTTGGTACCATTCCTTTCTACCCCCCTGTATCTCCCATTTGGAGCGGAAGTGTTTACCCTGTAACTTTGTATGTCAATAGTGTTCAATTTTCTCTTCATTTTTACAGGGCTCACAGCTGAGAATTCACCTTAAATCTGAGAGGAGACTTTGAACTTGGACTTTTCAGTAATGTTGAAATTATAGAGCTTCAGCAATTCTTATAGATGGTCTAAAATGAATTTTTCATAAAAAGACATATAAGAAACTTTTGGAGACTAGAGATGGAATGCTATGATTTATATTTAAATGCCCCCCCAAACCCCGTGTGCTCATATATAGAGCTTGGGGGAGGTGATTGGATCATGGGGCATGGTACTCATCAGTGAAGTTGTCCAATGATGAGTTTATTGCCGAATATGATTTGGGAGATGAAGTCTGATTAGAGGAGGTGAGTCACTGGGGGTGTGGATCTATCTCCCGTCTTCCTCATTTGAGCTGTCTTTTTCTTTGTCATGCCATGAGCTATTTCTCTTCTGCTATTCCACCCTGCCTTGGAGCCAGCCAGCTATGAACTGAAACCTCTACAAACTATGAACCAAAATAAACCTTACCTATTTTAAATTGTGGGTGTCAGGTATTGTATCTCAGTGATAAGAAAGTATCTAAGATATAGGTCAAATGGAATTTCAATTTTTAGTGTTTTGAGGAATCTTCATACTGATTTCCATAGTGGTTTTACTAGTTTACATTCCAGCCAACAATGTTGAATAGTTTCTTTGTCTCCTGTAGCCTCATCAGCATTTGATTTCTTTATTTTTTTATTTTTATTTTTATTTTTTTGGCGGTACTGGGGATTGAACTCAGGACCCTGTGCCTGCTAGGCAGGCGCTTATTCCACTGAGCTATATCCCCAGCCCTGATTTCTTTATAATAGCCATTCCTCCTGAAGTAAGATAGTATCTCAATGTTGTTTTCATTTGTATTCCTCTAATGGCCAGTGATGCTGAACATTTTTTCATTATTTATTTGCTATTTGTGTTTCTTCTTCTGAGAAGTATCAATTCATTTCGGTTACCCATTGTTTTAATTGTCTTTTGTTTGGGAAGTCTAATTTTTAAAGTTATTTATATATTCTATATGATAGTCCTCTGTCTAAAAAATAGCTGACAAAATTTTTTCCCAGTATATCAGTCAGCTCGTCACTTTGTTGACAATTTTCTTTGCTGTGCAGATTGTTAATTTGATATTATCCCATTTGTTGATTATTGATATCATTTCTTGTGCTGCTGTAGTTCTGTTCAGAAAGTTGCCTATACCTATGTCTTCAAGAGTTTTACTTATTTTATCTTCCAGCAGATTGTTTCTGTTTTAACATTTAGATATTTGATCTATTTTGATGTTAGCTTCATACATGGTGAGAGATATGGGACTAGACTCAGTCTTCCACATGTGTATATCCAATTTTCCAGCATCATTTATTAAAGAAGCCATTGTTAAAAGCATGTGAGGAAACACCCAGAGACCAAAACTGTGGGAAAGACTAGATTTTATTCCACCTACACACAGGCAGGCTGAAATTGGAGTGCTATCAGCAGGTGGCATACGGGAAGGGTCAGAGTTTTACAGGGTTTGGGAATAGGGTTTACAGTCTCAAGAAATCTGGATGGAATGGGTGTGGTCAAAGTTTCAAGGACAGTCAGAAAAGGTCTGTGGACACTGGTGGACATTCTGGCATCTGGAAGACGGCAGGTCCACTCCTAAATTTCTTCATGGGCCTTAATTCTTGTTTGCTGAAGGTAGCCGGATTCCTGTTGTTTGTAGAGAGCATCGTGAAGGTCTCTTTCAGGTCAGCCTAACATTCCCATCTTTTTATTATTATATACAGAGAGGGGCAGAAGGGAGGGTGGAGTTTCTTAGGGCTGCTTCGGGTCTGACTAATGGAGTGGCATGGGAGCTTAATTTGGAGAAAAATTTGTGGGAATAGCTCTGTGCCAAGGAGAAGTCAGAGTACGTATTTGTTGGTAATTCCTTGTACATTATCCTGTAAAATCTGAGAAGGAAGGGGGTCATTCAAATAGGAGGTACAGCTAGGGGGAGAAGCCATGAGGCCCAGCCCCAAACATTACTCCAAGAGTCAGACAGGAACTAATTTCTGAAGACTTTTCTATCAGTCTTTTGGCTGCATCCTGTCCTTTGCCCAACTGATTGGTATAAAAGCAACATTCTTCTCCAAGGAAGATATATGACCTATCTTTCTCCACAGTGAGGAGATCCAAACCTCTACAATTTTGAAGGGTCACTGCTGCCAGGGAGTCTATCTGGTTTTGTAAAGTAAGAGCAGAGTCAGCTATTTGTCTGAGGCTGTTAGAAAGATCTTGAGGGAGTGAATGGTAGGAGTTCACAGAGTGGTAGTCAAACCTACTATGCCCATCCCTATAGCAGTGGGGATACCCAAACCAATAAGCAGGGGTATTAAATGTATGGCTCTACACTGTGGGACCTGGGTTCTAATGAGACACGCAGACTTTGCTTTCCTGGGGCAATGTCTGTTTTGGGGATTAGGTATGTCAGTGTGCTGGCTCCAGTCCAATTAGAGGGGAGGCATAAGTACATGGAGGTCCTGTAGAGGATGAAAACACCTTGATGGGGTAAACAGAATTGGCTGTAAATGTTAAACAGGTAGGTGACTTTTTATTATTTCTTTCCCAGGTGCCCAGGGTGTCTGCTAGGGCAGCACCTGTCAGGGGCTAGAGGGGTCCCTGATGTGGTATTTGATGGGTGCCCATTGTTCTGTTTTCCCAGCATAGAAAGAATCTTTGGTATCTACTGGGAGCCAGCGCAAAGAATGATCAAAGATGGGCAGGAAGGAACAGTCTGAGTGTGGGAGACTGATGACAGATTCCATGGGGAAAGGGCTTGCATAGGACAGGACATCCATTACAGAACTCTGTCTACCGAGCAATGACATAGTTGCAACCTTGGGAGGGCAGAAAAGTGGACAAACTGAGTGCGACATCCTGAGTAAGCCAGTAGCTGGCATGGTCGTACAAGGTCGGTAATCGTCATATATATTTACATTGATTGGGGAAGTAGATGTCCTAGTGATGTACCAAAGGACAAATTACACTGAATGCAAAGGGGCTTGGAAGGTGAGAGTGTCAGTAGTTATGGGGCTGTGTATGGGCCTAGTTGAGCTCTGCTATGCAGATGCACTAGGTAGATAGGACTGGAAGAGCTAGGCCACGTGTCCTACCTGGAGCTTTTTTGTCTTGCTATTGATAACGAAAGTGGCAACAGAGGTTCTATTGAGGGGATGGAGTGGGTCCTTCATTTCATATTGAGATTGGTATGTGGGATTGGTAGAAACCCAGAGCTGGAAAGAGAGTGGAATGGCCATGTAGGTTGCTGTAGACAGAGCCAGCAATCTTTGGCTAAGGTAGGACTGGAGCAGTTCAGCAAGGAATGAGTTAATAATAAGGTTTTATAAAAGGAATTGAGAATGGCTGGGAAAAGCTGTGTGAGAACAACTGTGGGGTGTGGTGACAGAAAGACACATGTTACCTGTGCCAAAGTTTGTAGGTAAGGGAAGTTCAGGGGCCTAACTATGGCTAGGGTATTAAGGTGTGTTCCCGTAAAAGATAATTATGACAGGTAGGGATAACTAAAAATGAGTGTGCGAAAAGGTGTTGCCTGAGTTGACACCAGACAGGGAGTTTTCAGGGTCTGGAGACTTTATTATCAATACCGACAATAGTAATTGGGACCAAGGAGGTTGGTCCTGGGAAGGAAGGAAAAGTGGAGTTACAACCACCTGTATTGATTAAAAATGAGATGGACTTACCCTCTAGTGTAAGAGTCACCCAGAGTTTGGCGTTTGAAATGTTCCAGGGGGCCTCTGCGGGTTTCTGGTCTAGTCAGTCCTCAGTGGCCAAGCCAAGAAGGTCTGGGAAGGAACCAGTTGGAGAGAGGTCCTGGGGCCGATGTCCAGAGCCAGCAGAGGTGGCTGCCAGTGTTGGGCAATCCAACTTCCAGGAGGGACGCCACAGGAAGGACACAGTTTAGGGGGAACCTCAGGCTATGGGCATTTGCTAGCCCAGCGACCATTTCAGTAACATTTGAAGCATGGACCTGGAGGAACTCTCTTGGGCAGGAAGGCTTAGAAACATTTTCATCTGTGGGCTGAGGGTTTGCTCCAACATGAGGGGTTCTTACAATGGAGGCTAACATCTGCAACTCAGAAATGTGAGGTTTTCTTACGCTCTCATTATTGAAAACTTTGAAAGCCAAATTGATAAGTTCCTATTGTGAGGTCTGAAGGCCAATCTCCAGTTTCTGTAATTTTTTATGAATGTCTAGTGCTGATTGGGTAATAAAATGCATCTTGGGATAAGTTGTCCCTCTGACCTTTCTGGTCTGAAGCTGTGTATCGCCTAAGAACAGCAGCCAAGAGAACCATAAACTGAGCTAGGTTTTCATCCCTGTTTTGAGTGTTTTCCTTTAGCTTATGAAAATAAACTGCCTTTTGGGCTGCCCTGTGAAGTCTTACTTAAGTAAGACATCATATGATGTTGATTTGCTAGGTCCTCAGATTCTGCCTGAGAATTCGTTAGGATCTTTTTGGGGGACAGCGGTTGTGCCCACAGGAAGATCAGCTTGAGTGAGGTGTTGTTCATCCCTGTAAGACTGAGCCAGAGAGATCACTCTTTCCTGCTCTTCTGAAGAAAGAGTGGAGTGAATGATCACATTTAAATCCAGGTTATGTTATATGACTAAGTTAGGTATGGAAACCCTTGGATATACTCTGTGGAATCTGAAGAGAAGGAGGCCAAATGCTAGTTAATTTGGGAGAGATCTGTCACAGACAAAGGAAAATGAATTCTGACAATTCCCTCTGCCCCACCACCTCCTGGAGTTTTGGGGCCAAACTGCAATCCAGATTGGGTAATGGGTGGAGTGGGGTCAGGAGTAGCATACAGAGGAGGGTTAAATTCAAGGGGAAATGTTGGATAAATAGAGGGAACGGGTACCTGGCTGGCAGGAGGCTCTACAGGATGGGAGGAAGAAGCTGGAGCACCCTTGGAAAGCTCTGGAGGTGGAGAAGAAGTGGCTATAGCCGGTGGCTCTGAAGGAGGGCTGCAGCAGCAGGAGGGTCAGTAGCTTCCAGATGCTGCCAGGGGAGAGCAACATCAGTTGGGTCTACTGTCAGAGAGGAGTCTGTGTCTCATGAAGTGGGTATGGATGTGAAAGACATATTTGAGCAGGATCACATCAGGTACACAAAGTGAGAATATTACAGAGTATAAAGAATGCTTGTGTATATGGGATTTCTGACTACTTTTTAGACTCTGGCAGTCATAGTGTAAGTCCTGCAGAATGGAGGGATCAAAGGTCCCATGCTCTGGCCACCTTAAACCATTTTCCAGTTTGAGGCTTGGCCATGTAGTATTGAAGAAAGGAATTAGCTTTTAATCTCTTGTGAGCTGCCAGGTGTCCAACAACTCACAGTTAGCTTAGCAGATAAAAAGCTGGGCTTCAAAACTACTGTTGGTGTGTCTGCTCCAAAGACTGTGCTCTTCCCACTGAGCTTTGTCAGCTCAGACCTGCAGCCCAAGTTATCTGCTAGGACCCTTGGGATATCACTCTGAACCTCACTTTGGGTTCATGCTGTATTCCAAAGATGAGGGAACAACTGGCTTTAGCACAGATGTAAGGTGGCCTGGCATTGAGGGAGTAACATATCAGATACCACACCTGTCTCCCTACTTGGAAGTCAGGCGAAATAATCAGCAAGGAGTACTCTAGCCTCTTTCACATGGTTGCTGCAAAAGGCATGGAAATTAAACATTTTTGAGCATGCAAAGGTTAGAGTTGCCCCTCCATATCTGTAGGTTCTGCATCCATGGGTTTGACCAACCTCAGATTAAAAATATATGAAAAAATGGCAACTGTATTAATATGTACAGACTCTTCTTGTCATTATTCCCTAAGAGGTATAATATAGTAACTAAGTATTTATATAGCTTTTACATTATATTATATATTGTGATTATACTAGGATAATTTAAGGTATATGGGAAGATTGTGTAAGACTATATGTAAGTACTATGTTCATTCTATAAGGGACGTGAACATCACAGATTTTAACATCTTTTTTGTTTTGTGATGCTTGGGCTCAAATCTAGGGCTCGCACCTGCTAGGCAAGCACACTACCACCGACCCACATCCCCAGTCCAGATTTTGAAATCTGTAGAAAGTCCTATAACCGATTCCCCAGAGATACCAAAAGATGATAGTTTTTGGATGAATGCTAATTAGTAACATATATACAACATTTATAACTTACCAGCCGGCCCAAGTTTTCAGAGATCTCCCACAAACAACTGATTCTCACACTATCTTATAAAGATAGATACGCATGTCATTGTGAGGGGCTTCATTCCACAGGGCATTCAGGAGGGAACTGAGGCCTCATATGATGACAGCAAACCATTCTAGTTTTTTGGAGCAAAGTAGATTCGATTGAGGGAATTGTTTGCAAAGGTAATAAAGGGCTAAGATACCAGAGAGAGCACAATGAGGCAATCTGAAGAGGAACAGGAGCTGATGTTTGTGACCATCCTGAGGTACAGGGGAACAACAATAAGATAGTGTTATCAGATCCCAGGGTGACTGTCCCACTGGGTCCAAATCACAACTAACAGCAGATATGCTGATCAGTGCAGGAGCTGAGAATGTGGGAAATGCCCTGACCTCTCCCTTTTCACCCTCCAATTAGTTCTTCTGAGGGACTGAAATTGCTTTAAAATGAAAGGTAAAGGAGCCCAGGAAATGTACCTTCCTGCCATACAAGGCCAGAGAATCTCAAGGTAAAATTCAAATGACCCGCACTATTCATAAAGTGGGGGTGAGCAAGTGGTGGTGAATAAGAGGAGAAATGAGGTGGGGAAGGAATGATTAGAAACATTACTGTAGGTCTTCCATTAAAAGGGAGTAGTAATATGCACATGCTTTCCTATGATCACGCCTACAAAAGTGATGTTCCCCCCAGGTGCTACCATTTGAATCTTGAATGTCTCCAAATGCCCATGCACTAAAGGCTTGATCTCTAGCCCACAGGGCTGGTGGGAGACAGCAGAAACTTCAGGTGAGACCGAGTGGGAGGAAGTTAGGTCATTAGGAGTCATGCCCTTGAGGAGGACATTGAGACCTCAGCTCTTGGCTTCCCAGTCACCATAAGGGAAATAGGCCTCCTCTACCATGTGCTCCACCATGGTATGTTCTGCTACCGCAGGGCCAAACCCACAAGGCTAAGAAACCAGAGACTGAAGCCTTTTAAACCATGGGCCAAAGTAAACTTCCGAGTTGATTTATCTTGGGTATTTGTTACAGTAATGCAAAGCTGACTAGGACACCCACTCTTTAACCAAAACCATCCAAGCATTTCTTAGGAAAGTGAAGAAGGGAGGAAGAGTGCTCTAAGAATGAAAGTCCAGAAAGCATGAACTCTAAGGAAGTATTGAGTAGTAAAGAGTGCATGCGCAGTTGACAAAATAGGTGATTTAGAAGCAGTCTGGAGCTAACTTCTTATATTCATAATTCATAATAAAGATGGTTGAGAAACAAAGAGTTTGACAGCTGTCTGAAGAGGAGCAGTCAAACCAGAACCGAGTCAGCCCCAGTCCCTGAGAGAGCCGAGGGGTGGAAAGCTGAACATCCAGACCTCCACGTGCCCATGTCCAGGATGAAAGAGGGCTCTGCCTAGCCTGCAGCTAAGTGAGGCCCTTACATTTCCAGGTGAAATGAACCTCAATCTATTCATTTATCCACAGAAATTGATTGACACCACCCACAGTGTACCCGGTACCAGTCTAAGCACTACAGAGAAAAATGGGACTATCACACGCCCTTTTGTGAGTCAGAGTGATTCAGTCTACTCCATCTGGAGGAGAGAGAGGAAGGCAGGGAGTGTCCTGGTAGGGTTTGATCAAAGAGAAACCTCAACCCCTTGGTTATTCCTCGTTCTTGCACACACATTCATGGCAGTAAAACATGCAGTATAAACACATCTGCCTCATTAACGAGATATTACCGTGAGAGCAACTGCGTTTTCCCCTGGAGTTTAGTTTATTCAGCTCAAGTCAACAAATACCTATCGTGGGCCATTTTACCCCTGATATTGAGGTTTAGAGATGAATATTTTCTTCGAAACCTGCCTCCCTCTCTTCAGCAAGACAGCAAGAGCGAATAAAGCACCTCCAAATCCAGAAATCACTGCCAGAGGCCTGAGGGCACTTCAGCTTCGTGTAGATGGTGAAGGATCATTTTCCTACCAGGACACAGCAGTGGTGACACCAAGCAGCACCCAATGAAGTGGATCTGAGCCAGCTCCAAAGTCCTCCGGTCTTAGGACTGACTGGCTTTCATTACGGGAAAAACAAAGAAAAGCCTTTGTAGTTTGCCTTTCAACCACCTCAGAACAGCAGGCAGGAGACAGACCCCAAGCAGCTCTGCAGGGACCTAAGAACTCTCTGTCAGTCCTTGGCCAAAGAGGTCTCCCAGTCCATCACTCCCCCGCAAAAAAACATTTTTTTCACTCCAAACTCAAGTTTTCTCCTGTTAAACTTATGTTTTATAAGAAGTACCTCAGTAATTTAACTAGGCCAGAACTATAATTCACTTTCCAGCTGATTAATATTTTTAGTTAATATCTAGAAGAGGTACCTCTGAATATGTTTTTAGCACTTTAAACCTTATTTTAAAAACGTGTTAAAATGGCTGACAAGCAAAAGAAGACTTTGTGCTGTGTTCCGGTGCTCAGTTCTTTCTGCCAACGTGCTCAAATCTTCATTCCTCAGTTAACGCTGCCATGTTTCAGAAGCGTGTTTCTGTTTCACAAGTCATGTCCCACTGTAAACATTCTCAGCATAAACTGTCTGCTTCCTGGAATATCAGTTTGAAAAAGTACATTTTTAAGCATGATCAGAGATTTGGTTTGTCAGGTGTCACTATTTACTTAGCCAAGGGGTGTGTGGTATCAGGGAACATTTTGTGCCCAGTTTTCAACCTAATTGCCTTTTCAAGAAAGGATAAGGGCTGCTGGAGTCCTGTTGGGACCTTCCCCACCCTTCACCCACATGGGGATTTGCAGCCTGGAGCGCAGTGGGGTTGCCGGGGAAACCAGCCTCACTCTCTGTGTCTCCTTCATCTCGGCCCAGGACAGATTTTCTGTTGCAGCATTTGTGTAAGAAAAAAAGTCTGCCTGGATCCATTCCTAAGTAGCATTTTGATCATAATACTAATCTAAGGTTTTATTACTTTCAATATCTAAAGATATCAGTGAAGTTTTTGTCTTTACCAAAAGATCAAAACAGTGTCACTATTGTCGTTGGCTTGAGCAGCCAAATGAAAACATTACACACCCATCCAAAGTGTTTGGGAGATGAACTTGAGGGTTGGGTGGATTTGGGGTTTGTTTGCTGCTCTCGTTTTGTTGACTAAAGTAGCTGGAGCAGTTGAACAGGTGTGAGAAAGGGCAGATCAGCTTACAGAAGGGACAATTCCTGTCCCTCCACCCTCACTTGGTGTTAATTAAAAGAATTCACGTCAACATCAATGCCTTCTTAAGCAATAAAGATAGCTACCCTTGGAAATTACAGACAATAAAACCAAAAATGAATAAAGAGGCTTCCAAATATTCCCTGTCTGCGAGGGGCTGCCAATAAGAAAGGCTCCGAAATTTTACTTGAAACCATGAAAATATTTTTTAGTTTTCTGTAAAAAGGTACTTCTCCCTGGTTTTCAAAATCTGAGTCGTGGCTGGGGATATAGCTCAGTGGAATAAGCACTTGCCTAGCAAGCGCAGGGTCCTGAGTTCGATCCCCAGTACCACAAAAAAAAAAAAAAATCTGAGTCGTTCTTTTAAAATACAATAATTCACATTAGCTAGGTGAGTCTGACAGATCAAATAGCTTCCCATCCACAATGAGGACTCTTTTCTCAGGCCAGTGGCACGCCTATTCTATGGGGTCGTGGAGTTGGCAGAGCATCCTCTCATAGAGCGTGTGCGCTGCCTTCACCAAAGGCCCCTCTGAGGCCCAGAAATGCCCAGATGTGTTCCGTCTGCACTGGTGAAAACAAAAGCTCAGGCTGGCAGGCTCGGTCATGGGTCAGTGCACAGGAGCTGGAGCCAACAACCCGCCCTGAGCTCCAGCTGCACACATCCCAGCCTGTGAGCTTGAGTAACATACATTAGTCTTGCTAACCCTCAGTTTTCTCAAGGGTAAAACGGGGTAAATTGCAATACCTGTTTCCCAGGGTTTTCATGAGAAGCAAACTTGATACTCCCAGTATGTGGCAAGCACTCAAAATGTTTAGGGTGTTATTAATAATTAAGGAATAACAACTTACACAGTTTATCAATGCTTATCAGTTATAATGAGCTATTCATGAAGTACTCAAGCCCAAGGGAACCCTACTCATGTAGACAGGAGCTTAGTGAAAGTGTGAGTGTTAGGTGAGCACTGGGGAAAGCTCTCCATTACCTGCATAACCACTTTCCTCTAGAAGGCTGGAGAGCTCAGGAACTGGTAGGTGATGGGAGAATCCCAGAGAACTCCTTCATGCCTCATTCTCTGCCCGGTCCCTCCTAAATTCTTACCTCCTCAAAGAACAGCACATCCCTCCTGCAAATGGAAAGTGATCCATGCTGGTGAGCTGGGGCAGAGGCTGTTCCCTCACGGCTTTCCCCCTGGGGCCTCTCTCACCCGGTCCAATATGTGATGGACCTGCCACCCATGAGCCTGCTGAAGTTATTCTGCCCTAACAGATGTGTACTCGCTGCGTCCTCACTCTCTGGGATGAGGGACAGTGCTAAGACCACAGCAACCACAATTACTGCATGGGGCCATGTGGAAGAAAAGTGTAAAGTCCCATAGGCCCGTGGCCCTCACTTCCAAGTTAATTCCAGTGAAAAGAAATGATAAGGCTGAAATTGGTATCAAACTCTCTTAACCAGTTTACACCTACAAACACTGAATGCCTTGAAACAGGTCAGATCCAAAAGTGTGTTCAGGGAAACTATGAAATATAATCAGGTGAAGAAAATAAATCTCAATGAAAAACTTTAAAATAAATGTGGACATCGCCATCATTCAATACAACTGGCATAGATAAGTTAGGAAAATAAGATCTGGCCTAAAAGTCCACATCCTTAAGTAGCAAAGCACAGAGGGTGAAATTTGCAACAATGGGCCATTGTTCCTCTTCACAGATAGGAAAACTGAAAGCCTGAGAAGTCAAATGGCTGGACACATGGGCATGCCGGCTTGCACACACGCTAAACATTTCCCTTCCTTAGTGGCAGGAGTGTGCACCAGTTTTCCATACGCACATTTGACTTTAAGAACTAGACTATTTCACACAGCCTCAAAACTCAATGTGCTTTGTTCCTGGATTAACTGAGCCATTTGAGCTAAAAGCTTCGCTCGTTCTTAACCTCCTCCTTGAAATGCTGACTTGAGATTACTTAATGTCTTACTCAGCCAGTCACAAACAAAGAAGGGAGCAAAGAGCCAGCATGCCTTTTTAGCAATGAAGACCTGGGTCAGAGGTCCTGGGACCTGTTCTTTGTGGGTCCACGCTGGAGCTATCCCACCAAGACCCACAGTAGCTGAGGAGTGAGCCTCAGTTATTGGGGAGGCATGAGGCACAATCAGGAAGGAGCTCAGGGGCCAAAGCTAGGACTGCAATGACAGAAACAGTTCTCTAAGGTGACTTAGAGTGAGTGGAATTCTCTGCAAAAGAGAACCTGAGAGATGGCACTTTCCACACACCTGTTGCCACCTTACCTATCTCTGTAGGAGTTTGCATAAACCATCCCTGTCCCACTAGGCTAAAAAATAGCAGAGACGCAGTCCATTGAGTTGCCTGGTATCACTAAAGTTGTATCTCCTGCCCATGAAGACAGAGGTTGAACTTTCTCAGGTATTGTTCGAAGATCTTTGCCTCTCTTGAGGCATTCAGATACAGCTGGTGGGTCCTTGTCCGTACAGTCAAACCCACACTCCTCTCCACTATGAAGGCAAGATTCTCTGTTCTCCTCTTTCCCCAAACCCTCTAACACAACACACACACACACACACACACACACACACACACACGCGCACACACAGTCTCAAAGACCACAGTTGTTTACCATGGGGTTTTCTCTCATGGCTGCTCTTAATGATTACTGGCACCTGATTGCCAAATAACAAAAAAGAAAAGATGCAATGTGTTTTTTTCTGGGATTAGCCTCCATGTGGGCTCTCAGACAAGGACAGCTTTTTTTCTCGGCTAGTCTAAAGGTCATAATTATGGCCATGACCACAGAGAAAGGGTGCCAGGTAGGGTCTGATACCCAGGCATGGTGCCACCTCCTCAGGTAGCTCTGAGGTTGGCACCAGGCAACCCAGATGAGGTCTAGAGAAGTAAGTACCTCCAGGGGAGTTGGGTCAGTGGCAGAGATGGCCTGACATCCCCTCAGAGGGAGCTTGACACCATAGGCTCCTCATTGACTGCCAAGTAAGGAAAAAACATTGTACTCCTAGACCAGTAGAAATACAAGTGACTGCACAAGTCTCATCTTGAGCCTGATGACTGTATCATGATGATAAACAGATCATGTATTCATAAGCGAGAAAAGTCTACAGAATGGCTGGAAGATAAGCAGAGGTGATTATGGATCGGACTTACTCATCAGCTCAATCGTGCCAAACTCATGAAGCAGGTCAAGAAGAACCTTCCTCCTTAACCCAGACTCCAGTTTCTCAGTGGTCATAATGACCCCAATTTCTTGATGAATAACAAACTGCTGAGCAAGGTTTACTTCACACTGTGAAGACACATGGGCTTTTTTCAGGCATATCGCCTTTTTCTTTCTTTTCTTTCTCTCTTCTTCTTTTTTCTTTTTTTTTTGTTTTTGTTTTTGTTCTGAAGAAGAAATTAGTCTGGATGTAGAAAACCATTAAGGACAAAATGAGCTGAAAAGAAAGGCAAAGAAGGCGCCCTTTGTACTTGACTGAGGCCAGGTTCTGGCTTGATTTTCTTTTGGAAACTCCCAGGTATTGAAGCCAGGACTTTTAGAGGTCAGCTTCAAAAGACAGGGAGCATTTGGGAAAAAGGAAAAGGCGCCTCAAATCAGTCCAGTGGTTTTTGCTGAGCTTTCACTTTAGCGGTTTCATCGAGGCAGGACAGCATGATATGGTGGATGCAGAGGTCTAATCTGGAGCTCCACTGCCTGTGTCCAGTCCCATCTCAGCCCCTTCCCAGCTGTGTGACCTTCGGCAAGTTATTTAACCTCTCTAGCCTTCAGCTAACCCATCTCTAAAATGCCAGTTTCTACCTATCCCTCACAGATTTGTTTTGAGGACTGAGTTGATTAGCGAGAGGATTCTAGAACAGTACTTCCTGGCCATTTTTACCCATAGAAAATAATAGAAGTGCTGGAAGCCAGTAAATATTTCCAAATGATTATTTGCTTTTCTACTGGCATCATGATATCAGCTAAGAAAAAACAGAATAGGGAACAAAGTTATTTTGCAGAGTTCCTGGATTCTCAAAAACCCACATCCATAACCATGACATAGAATGTCAAAGCATGTCAGGGCTGTGTGTGCTTAATGTCCATCTGTTTGGTGAAGGTCTGATGGCAGCATCTCAGCATTAACGCTTCCAGCCTTCAGTGCAGACACAAGGCGGACACATTCCTACCTGCATGGTGCTTAGATTAGAGCAGAAGGGACTGGCACCCTGAGACACCTCTTTGTGGGAAAAAAAAATGTTAAATTGGCCTGAATGCCTGAGAAAATCCAGGGTTTTTCTGTATAGAATTCTGGAGGCCTTTCTTGCTTCAACCCAAAGAAGTGAAAAATTGACAAGACCTATAGTGAAGGTAGCCTCAGTAGTTGTTTTAATATCCATAAATGTTACATGCAGCTTTTTTCACATATTTGGCTGCCATAACCTTCTCTTTCTTCAGTGCCTACTATGTGGCATCTACATGTTGAAAACATGGAGACCAGCAAAAAGAAGAGGTGAGGGAAAGAGCAGAAGGGGGACTAACCTCTGAGACCGTGGTTGCTAGAACCTTTCTTCTGGTGCAGGGAGCCTCCCAGACTCGTGTACCTGTACATACCCTTTCATCTAAGCCAGCCTGAGCAGGCTTCCATCACTGGTTAACTGGATTGCTGTCTCTACACACCATCTTTTGATGACTTGGTACACTCGCACGTCTTTGACCAAACCTCTAGGCACATGGCTCCCATCTCTACCTCTAGATCAGTTCTTTCTTCAAGTCCTATTTCCAGCTCTCTGTGCTGGGTACTTTTTTGTGTAGGTTCCAGGGGCCCCTGACCTTCAACATGTCTAAACTGATCATTTTCAAGCTGTCTGATTTCTGTGCAGGCACTGTCTTGACCTTTGCCGCCACCTTCATCTGCCCCAGACCCTCCTCTCTCCTTCCTGTCCCACTTACATCAGCTCCATCTTCCTTCACCCTTCCTTCCTACAGCTGTCTCTCCCCTTCTGCTCCTTGTTGACAAGTGGCTGAGGGCTCAGCTTCATGATGTGACCACCAACTCAAATTCTTTTGACCTCCCATGACCAGAATCACTTCTTCGTGGACTGTCTGCTGAGTTCAGCCTCCATGGGAAAGCCCACAAAGCTGCCCTGAGCTGCCTGTCACACCTACAGGATGCTGCTCTCCAAACCCACTTCACACCTACTGCTCTGCTCACACGGCTCAGTCCTCTGCTCCCTGCTGTTCCTCTGCGGTCCAACTTCGATCTGTGTTAGTGTCTTCCCCTAGCCCCCATCACTCAATTTGTATGTTGCAGTCTAGTAGCCAGTACAATGGCATTAAGAGGTCAGGCTTTCGGGATGTAATTAAGTCTGAGGTTGTTGCCTTTGTAAATAGGATTAGTGCCCTTATTTTAAAACACTGAAGGGAACTGCCTACCCCCTTTGTCAGCTGAGAACCCAGGAGCAAGGCGCCCTCTATGGAGCACAGAGTAAGCCTTATTTCTGTTCCTGCCTCGATCTTGGTCTTCTTAGCCTCCAGCACTGCTGTTTTTATTCTTGTTACTAAGACTAAGTTATTTTCCACTTTTTAATGTATGCTGTAAAGCAAAAACTGAAATATTTTGTCACAGCAGCCAAACAGACTAAGATATAGCTCAAATATTGCCTTCCTTTGGGAACTTTATCTCATCACTCTAGTCATAAGTGAACTCTGTCCTTCAAGGATCTGAACACCTTTTAGATCTTTAAATAAAGCATTATTGATATAGGGAAACTACTATGTTCCAGGCACTGTGGTTATCAGTAAAGAAAGGTAAAGCAGCTCTGCCAGCCCAGGGCTCTCAGTCTATGGGTGAGAAGCACAGCCATATACCTCCTGTCCCTGCTGCTACTTTCGTTGTGAAACTTAGGCATTTCTCTCCTCCCCCTGACTAGCTGGCAAAATACGTTATAGAAAGGAGTCATATAATAGTTTCTGGTAAATTGCCTCATATACAGTGGTCCTTCAATAAATATTTAATTACCTAAATACAGCAAGATCTTGGTTAGTAAATCCATATTGATAGGAGATGAAAAGCAAATATTGTTTTTTAAAATTAAGGTCTAGGCTTAAGAGCAGTCCTTTAAATCTCTTCACTTTAAGAACCATCTATCAATACTACCAAATTATGGACATTACTCCTCTCATGGTAGCAAAACCACCCTGCACAGTCTGTGTTCTGTATCTTGGTCCATTCCAGCTCTATAACAAAGATACTATAGATCAAGTGGTTTTAGAACAACAATTCTTGGGGGCTAGAAAGTATAAGGTCAAGGTTTCTGGTGGATTAGTGCCTGTTGGGACTGCCTTCAGCTACGGTTTCCAGGTTCATAGAAGACCATCTTTTAAAGATGTCATCACATGGCAGAAGGGCAGAGGGAGCTCTCTGGAGTCTTATATAAAGGCACTAATTGCATTCATGAGGGCTCTGCCTCTGATCTAATCACCAGCAATGGTTCCACCTCCTAACCACTAGGATTTCAACACAGAAATATGCGTGAAAACAGGGAGAACACAAGCATTCAAATTGTAGCACCCTGTTATTTCCCTAAGACGAAGAATAGAAATTATTTTATGGTTTGTTTTTAGTTGATTTAAAACTGTTAATTGCTACAGTATAGTAACGTAAATGGTCATGGTTTAGGATGACAATGGCAATGAGTGGAACATTAAAAGCACAGTTTCAGGGGCTGGGGATACAGCTCAGTGGGATAAGCGCTTGCCTAGCAAGCGCAGGGTCCTGAGTTCGATCCCCAGTACTGCAAAAAAAATAAATAAATAAAACAAAAGCACAGTTTCAGGGTAGAAATAATTTTGTTTATTAAGTATTTATTACCTAGTTTGAGAGCTCTTCTTTTTTTCGATTTTTTAAGAGAAAACAATAATCTTCTTAAAAGAGGAATTGTACTGAGAGGATGGATCATCACCCATCAGAGACACCAAATGATTGGATTGGTTGGAGGCTCAAAATTTTGAACACCTGTGAACTAGGTTCTTTTATAAAACATTAACAAGTCACTATGTAAACAACAATGAAACCTGCACACATGCCTTTCAAATGGGTGTTTTACCAATTTTTTTCTTCATCAAAGAAATCTCATACCTGGCTTTTTTTTTCTCCTAGAGTTTCCCTTTCATAGAGTTGTCTTTCCACGAGTTTCACATCTTTTCCATACACAAACCTCTGAGTGCATCAGTACATTCAAACTGATAAAGGACAAGTACTTCAAACTTGTCCTTTTCCAAGTTAAAGATACTGGTTTGATGGACTGACCATGACCCACTAAATCTTTTTGTTTTGGGGAGGGGGAGGATATGGTAAGGTTAATGAGTAAATATCATAATTAAGACTGTTTTATAGCCAGCCCAAATGCTGACAGAAAATTGTTCAAACCATTAAAAGTTTAACGTAAGTAGGAATAATGCTATATTTAATGGTGTTTTACTCTGTACATTAGAGTCTAGCAAAGATTTCAGCATCTGGTAAACATTCAAGTAATTGTTAAATGAATGAATTTCCATTCATCAAATTTGGTGCTTATAGTCAGGTATAAGAATTATAGATATGAGGAAATAAGGGGATTTGCATAAAGTGAAATCATATATGAAATTCCAAGTCATGTAAATATTATATTAATGCAAGCATAGGTTGAAGGATTTTATTTTAAATGACATTTTATTGCTAAAATAATAATCACAATTCATATTTATGGTTTATCTATTTTGTCACCATTGTATGGAGATAATAAAATGTTAACTATCTATTAAAATAAAGTGGACAGGTAGTTTGATCAGTTTTAAATTTGTAAAGAAAGTTGTGTGCTGAAAATGCAAATCTTTGTCAAAAATGAACAGAGGATTTTTTAACTAAAATTATATTTTTAAAAATACTCATGTTATATTTTAATGTATTTGTTAAAGCTCCCTGTATACTATATTCTAGATTGTTAATAGAAGTATTTTTGAACAACAGATATAATAGATTTTATTGTAGAGCTCTTCAGTTTACTTGTTTTGATCTAAATGTGAACTGTTGGACTAGTACATAGTTATTTTGACAAAATGCATAATCATGACTGCAAATTTTTCCATGACTAACTATACCCTGCCAGATGTGCTTAGATTTTGCTGAGTCACCTTTCCCCCAGAACTCTGTGTTCTTACTAACTCCTCATCCTTCGGGCCTTTTTAGGCACTTTGTCTTTTACCTGAATTTTAGGGGAAAAATTATTTCATTGCGCCCCTATTATTTCATATACATAAAATAGGTTTTTAAATTATTCTTAAATTTACCTTCTAAGATAAATCTTCACCTGTCACTTTCCAAGGAAGATAGACATTTTGAGAAATTTATTCTAAAAAGTCATTAAGCCTTTATACTAAGGAAATAAAACAGCCTCATCACATCATGTAAATTAGAGTACTCTAAATCACTGTAGAATGCTTTTTTAAAAAGTGACATCAATTCCAAAACTTCTAATTAGATCTTCTCGCTGCAGGAAGGATCACTAATAATCTGGTGGATATTTGGGTCCTGCCTTTGATTCAGATTCATGATGGATTTGCATTTTCCTAATAATCTGAGCATTATGGAACTCACTACCCAGCTCCAAGACAGAAAAATTTCAGTGACAGATTTCACCCTTTGAACATCCATGAAAATATTTGGCTACATGCACAGTCTCATTAAGTTTTCATTTATTTTAAAGTATTAAATGTGTACTATGTACTGGTAATTGTGCAAAGGTTTGAAAGATATAAAGAAAAAAACCTCATCACTATTTCCCCAAAGAACTCAGTTGGGGAAGACTGACAGGAAATGCACATTTGAAATTAAGTAAAGCACTTGATGAAATTTAGTTGTTAAAATTGGCAACAAGTGCTATAATAGTGCCACGGAAGAGCTGAAATAGTGGTCATTTTTAGACTCCTCATCAACCACATTTCATCACTAATTATGCAAAAGGAAATCTAATCTCCTATATGTCTCCATGCACGTATGTTTCAAAGAATCAACCGGATGTTTCTCCTTAGAGCAATGACTTCCTCAAACTGCAAGTGTCTTCTGAAATTACTGCAGAACACTGTTGAATGCCTATGCATGGATAAATTAGTCATTCAGTTAATGGACTTACGACCCACCCTACTTGCACACATTACAAGAATGCACGTTCTAGTAAGGAAAGCCCCTGTAGCCCTATCTTCCTTGTATAGTTAAGGGAGTTAATTCACTCAGGCCAGCTGGTCTCAGGATTCCCATTTGAAAATGATGTCTGTTTGATCCTCTCCAACCCTGTACATTCTAAGATTTAAGCAGAAAGAACTGGTCAGACCAGTGTGATTATCATGATAGCTTAATAACTTTTCAAATTTCTCATAACTTCCAAGATTTATAAAAGCTTAACTTTACTGAAGGGAGTAAAAATTATTGTGGGAGGGTAGGTAATAGAACAGATTATTAGTTCCTGTGCAGTAAATATCAACAGTAATCTTTGAAGAATGTACTTTTAGCTGCGCCAAAAAGCAGTTGATCTATAAATTGTCTGGCTACAAGCTAAACAGCCAGAGAAAATCTTTGCTATGACACATTACTTACCATGGCCTGTTTTCTTCTTTCTCTTTTGGAAAATAGTAATAATTTTGGCATTTTTCAAGGTTGGAGAATATCATTCCATATTTACTCAAAAGCCTATGCACACACCCAGAAAATTCCTCCCTTCTCTATCTGACAGTTTTGAAATCTTTATCTAATTTATCAACGTTTATGGCACTTTTTATGTCATATGTTTTTCTCATCAAATTGCATATCTTGACATCGAGTAAAGTGCTCTCTGCATAATTTCAGGACAGCCATGGGAATGACTGCAAAAGGCAGCAATGGTTTCTTGAGTCTCAGAACGTGGGATTGAAGTGTAACAATTTCTCTTTAAATATTTCCAACTCCAGAAGGTAACGCATGGCATCCCGGGTGGGGCTGAAGCTCTATTAGGGAAAATGACTCAGGCCAGAGGCTGCAAAAAAAGATTGTAGGCTAAGTTGTGCAAATCTAAACTTTGCGGGTTTTACAGCTGGAAAGGGGCTCAAAGAGGAAACCAGAAGCTTTCTGCTTCTAGGAAAGACTTCAAGGGCTAAAGCTGATGTACTGTCTCAGCTCAGCAAAGGGAGATCAAAATTTTGCCAAGTTTACTTCATTTAAAACAAATTTTATAATGCTGTCGCTTAGACGAAAATGCGTGCACTAAAGTTCACCAGTTCCTCTCACCTTGCAAGACCTCTGTAGTCCTGTCTTGAGATAAGACGGTGTACAACGCCACACAATAGGGTAATTCCTAACATTCTCAAGCGACAGGGTCGGAGGTATAGCTCAGCGGCACAAGCACCTACCCGGCAAGCGGGGGGGGGG
>PVLD010026895.1:0-21514 GCA_004027595.1 Dinomys branickii
TTCTCTTTGGGAGAATGTCCCTTAAGCTGTCTGCTGAGATTTCCGCTTCTACTCCCTACCCTGAGACCTGGCTGGGGTGCATAAACAGCTCGCCACCCCAGGGACCTTGCAGGCAGGGGGCCACTCAGGTGTTCCTCCCTGGGTGGAGCTCCTCCCCCACTCAAAAATCCCGTCGGGGCGCCCAGCCAGCTCTTTCGTCCCTTGGATCCTGCAGTCAGTATAGCTGCTCATATGTCCCTCGCTGGGCGGGCCTTCTTCCTGACTCAAAAAAACCGGTCAGGGCGCCCAATCAACTCAACCTGGGATCCTGCAGGCAGGAATGCTGCTCAGATGTATCTCCCTGGGTCGAGCTTCTTCCTGACTCAGAAATCCTGCTGCGGTGTTCACTCGGCTCACCCGTTCCGAGATCCGTGCTGGCAGGAGATTCTGGCACTCCCTGGTGCTTTTCCGCCTCCTCGGCTTTCTCGCAGGAGCCGCAGACCGCAGCTGCCACAGTTCCCGCGGCGCCAGCTGCGGGGGCGGGGCTCTGAGCGAGATCCCAGACCGCTGCCCAGATTGGCACAGTCTGCCCGAGGAGCGCGTTCTCTGAGTTTGCTCTGCTCCGCCACCTCCCACAATTCCTGGCTACAGCCGCCTCCGAGCCGACCGGGTTCAGGAGCTGGGAGGGTCCATCCCACCGCAATTGCACTCAGTTGTACGCGGATTCAGCCGAGCTGAGGTCCAAGCGCAGCGCCAATTGCCTGGGGTGCCCAGCTCTCAGGACCCACCCACTTCTCGCTGCAGCTTATCCAGCCGACCTGTTAATGCTCAGGCCGCGGAGAGCAACATGTTCAGTTGGAATTTCGCATCCGTGGACCTGGCACCTGTGCGCAAAGGATCGGTCTCTGGGAGAGTTTCCCTCTGCCGCTCACCTGGTCGCCATCTTCCCGGAAGTCCCTTCTTTTTAACAGCATTTAAAGAAAATTTTACTTGATGAGTAGGATGGGCCATAGTTCAATAACCAAGATGAATTATAAAATCCATCAGATAAACTCTTTCCCCTAATTAGCTGCCATAATTGCTACAGAGGAATAGACAAGGCTAATTAAATCTCACCACAACATCAGAGGAATCCAGTGCAAGATCTTCATCAAAGGAGGCAGGTAGCACTTTAGGCTATGGCTGGATCTTTTGTAGGAAAAGATGCATTCAATAATCCAGTAGGAAAGGTTAGGAAATATGATTTATAGAATAAGATTTGTCTACTAGGTTATTTTAGTAACAGAGTAGTATTTAAGAAGAACAATACATATTTAAAATTCCACCAAAATGTGCCAGAGAGGTTGTGTGTGAAATACTACTGAAAGTATTGCTTAAATTGAACAAGTCTTATATCCCCAATACGAGCTGCTTAGCTTTCTACTGCCATTGTGGTTCTTCCTTAGTAGTTGTGCAATTCCATACAACATAATTCTCATTTCCTCCTCCATATAATAAATATAATTAAAGCAGACTTCTCAGGGCTCTGATTATGATAAGATGCAATATGTGAAAACATCAAGTTCAGTGCATAATGCAGAGTTAAGTGATAATGTCATTATTGTTATTATTGGAGGTAATTTACAGCTCTTTATGACCGAAACTATTACTATAATTGACATTTACATACCATATGCTGAGATAACAACCAGATCTTAGGTTCAAAAACTGGACTGCTTTCAGTGGTTTATTAAAATATTTGTTGCTCACTTTATTTATGTGTAAAACATGAAAAATAACAGTAGTTACTTTGTAAGTTTATTGTAAGCATTAATCTACTTAAGGCACAGAAAATCCTTAGAGTGATTTTCATCCAAAGAACACTTAATATTATTACTTTTGTGATGATTGCTGTTCTTGTCTTTCAGCAAGTCCCTAGATATTTTGCAATAAAAATTGGAAAATGTATGGAAAGAAACTAAGAAAATGCAAGAATCAAATTCAAGAGTAGAAATAAAATTTTAATTTTTGCTTGAGGTAGCTAAAGACATGAGAAAATACAATGCAATGCACTGACCTACTAATTCCCTGCATTTGGCAATTTCTATGTACATGTTCCCAGTTCCTCTCAGCAAGGATGCCAGAGTGGAGTGAAATGGATTTAGGTACTTTACAGTAGGCAGTTAGGCAAAGAGGTGACCTTTTAGTTAAGACTTAATGAGTAAAAGCACTAAGTAAATTTCTAAAGGAAGAAATTTTAAGGCAGAGGTACCAGCACTTGTACCTGCATCCTAGGTTGCAAATAAGTATGGTATGTTTCAAGAAGATTAAGGAGGCCAATGTGACTGAAGCCAAGTGAGTAGGTATTGACATAAGATAGGTGTCAATGGGCTAGATCTTATAATATTTTGTAGTCTGTTTCCAGGTCTTTATATTTTAAAGTTTACTCATAATTTTGTGGAAAGTTTTAGACATGGAAGTGCTGTGAAAACATTGGCCCTTTCTAAAGGTCACTCTGTCTTCTATGAGGAGAATAGAATGTCCGGGAGTGACAATGGAGGGGGAGAGTGCTGTCGAAGAGGTTACTGCCATGGTCCTGGTGATAAGTGCCATGATGAGATGTGATCATGCTCACATTGAGGATTGTAATTCTTTCTGGCTGGAAGGGGCAGTGAACCCAACTGGAGTCCACATCTCTGGAAAGAATTTAACCATGATTACTGAGAAGTTACCCTTTTGAGAATTGAAGCCCTCCAGGGAGCTGTTTCCTTAGGCCAATGCCATCCTTATATTCTAGTTTCAGTCAGCATTGAATACATAATTAAATCAATGAAAATGAAATTGGTAAACAAGCAAAAAAGAGACCTGGGCCAGTATGAACTAACTCCAACTACCTGACCACTCACTGCACCTCACTCTAGGTACTTTCATCCAATGTTGCCTTACTGTGTGATTTCAATTGCAGCTTGGAAACAGTATGTGGAATTGCTATGGTTTGTTTGGCTTTTATTTTTCCATGAGTGTTCTTGAAATTTATGGTAAAGGTATTCATTCCTAAAGTGGTTTTTTCCCCAAGGAAAATTCCTAATGATTATGTGCAAGCCTTAGTCCTTTTAGAACATGGCAGAGAAGCAATCTTCAGAGAGTGCTACAGAGCACCTGTCATGCAGTGAAGCCTCAAGCAGGTGCTTCTCTGCCACAGGCCTAAATTATTCCAAGACTAGCCGACAATCAGAGTCAGCCCCAGAAGAAGCAAGCAGGATATACTAAAGCTAAACCTTCTTTAGATAGTTCACTTCTTGAGGATTAAGACTACATTCATGTCATCTCTGTGTACACTTAGCAAAAAACCATGATGAAGCACATAGTGAGAGGTCAAGGATGTATATTGGCTTGAGCTGTTGCCTATTCTATGAATAGACACAACCGTGAAACAAGGAAAGGCAAAATACTTCTTTCAACTTCTAGAATGCTACATTGTAAGAAACTGCATAGTTCAATATTTTTCCAAGTTGAGACGTGTGGAGCCTGTATAAAGAGAAGAATAATTACTTCTGCCATGGTTTCAATATAGATATCTTTGCAAAATTACCCAGGTTATAGTAATAAGAGATGGAACATTTGGGAGGTGATGAAATCATGACAACTCTGTTCCCACATATGAATTTAACACTCTTATAAGAGATTGAAAGAAACACTCAAGTCCTTTTGCTATTTTCTTTCTACCACGTGAAGACACAGCAAGAAGCAGCATACTGGAAACAGAAATCAACCCTCAACAGACATTGCATACACTGAATAAAAGATCTTAGATTATCTAGGCTCTGGAGCTGTAAGAAATAAATTTCCATTATTTACAAATTACCCAGTCTGTAATACTTTGTTATAACTGCAGAAATGCACTATGGCAATTTCCTATTCCTAGAATCAATAAAAATCATGTTTACTTTAATGTATGCCAACCTTGTAGTATGCATAAACTTATGTTTATAGTTCTTATGAAAAGAATTGGGAAATTACATATGAAACTACACAACTAATGTTATTTTTACTATCATTAATAGTGTGTGATGGATGACTGCCTATTGAAATGGATATACTGCTGATTATTATGGTACAGGTTTCTGGGAATTCTCTGTGTTTCAGTGAAGACAGGTCATATTTATGGCTCAATTTCCTTGCCAGTTTCTGTATTCAAACTACTATGAAATTTTTGTTTAGATATCATACAGTGATATTATTTGGCCTTCATTTGGTAGGATGGCAACAATAAAAATTAGATTATACCTTGTGCCTCTGCTTTTCCATTTAGCCCATGAAAAATAATGTTGATACAGATGGTATCATGACTCCAAATCTAACAGTGGCTTGCAAGGGTACCAGTTCCTAGGTATAAGGTGATCATGCACATGGTAAGCCATGGATTTACATAGCTTAATTTATTTATTTATAGATAAACTTCGGAATGAACACACATATACACACTGTAGTGGATTGATAACTGGTGATCAATTTATAATTCCAGTGATCAGCATATAATTCCCAGCTGGAGTAAGCATGGTGCTGGGTGTGGGATGCCCACCTGGGGATTGTTGCCAGTAGCATAAGAGGCAGAACTGGAGAAGGAAGTTAGGCAGCTGGGAGTGGAGAAAGGCTGTTGGAACTGGTAGAAGCTGTAAGGAGCAGTTGGTTGTTTTGGAGGAACTCATCATACTGACTTTCCTTATGAACATGGCTGTTTTCATCCTGCAAGAAGATCGGAACCTTTTTGGCACTGAGAAAGGCTTTGGTTCACTTAGGGGAAGCTCGGGTCCTCACTTTTAGCATCACTTCCTGGCTCCGGAGGGGAAGATGGTGCAGTGCCAGTTTCCTAGAAAAGCTTGCTACATTGGCTTCTCTGATGGGAACTTGGCCATCTTGATCATCAGAGGAGCTCAGGACCTCACTGTTGCTGAGGATGGCTGTGGTAACTTTCCAGGGACCTCTGGTTCTTCTGAGCGTCACTTGCCAGTCCAGTGTAGATCCCTCAGCCAGCTAGTACATATCCTTCATCCTGCTGGCATAGACTTCCTAGATTTCACCACTAACCTTTGGGACTTCCCAGCACAGATCCATGAAATACGCCTGCATGAGATGTTGTCATGGGCTCTGGGCCTCCACTTGGATTCGTGGGAGGCAATGTTATGAGCTCTAGGTATTCAACTGGGCTAATGCAGGACATTTCCATGGGATCCAGGCCCTCAGCTGGATTCCTTGCTCTTAGAGTGTGGACAGATTTCCTGCACTCTTCCGTATATCATTCTTTGAATGACTATTATAATTAATCATGTAAAATAAATGTACTCAATTATATTATTCCCCTTGCAAAAGTAACCCCCAAACCAACTCACACACACACACACACACACACACACACACACACACACACACAAGCCACGATATTATAGCAAACCTTGAGGCCCATTAGAAAGCATTTTTAAAAGGGCAATCTTCTTAAAAATTCGATCTTATGTCATTGATCACTGTTTCAAAAAACATAGAATCACTACATTTCAACTTTGTAGGATTTCACAGAATCTCACATGTGAGACAGTGTAAGTAACCAGACTATTAGGGTAGAGTTGCCAAACAAAATAGCATTGTAAGACCTGTACAGTATTTGGTATGCTCAGGCACTGCAATACGGTCTCTATTTTAGAGTGCCACTCCTTGCCCCAGTCCTGACTCTAATATTAAAGAAATCAGCCTTCAAGGTCTCAGCTCTGCTGTTTTGTAACATGAGGACCTAAATCTGCATTTCACTGTCCTCGCAATGATTGTACAGTCTATTTTAAAATGCAGATGTGAAAATGACTGTATATACATGAGTCCTTACATGTCTTTATTTATTTATAAAATCCATCCCGGCAACAAAAAGTAAGAGGATATTCATTCAGTTTTTCCTTGACAATTGGTCCCAGCCTGAGGTGAGCAGCAAGTGAATTTGAATTGAGTCAGTACTAATACTTAGGTTAGCATCACCTTCTTCAAAGGATAAACAAATTTTAGACTGGAATGAAATTGATTTTGTTTCTATCCACCTGGGTTTACAAGGATATACATAGGCTTTGCCAAATGGCCACCTAACACACGCTTTAATTTTACTTTTAAGTGTTCATTTAGCTATACTGTCTTTGAAACAAAGAATCAGAGAGGACAGTTGGGGAAAGATAACCAATTCTCTAACCATAATTATTATTATTTTTTTCTAACAATAATTATTGATATTGTTATAGTTAAACTTTTACTATTCATGAATTTCTTAGAGTTTTGAGTGTAAGCAGAAGTCAGTTCAGTGCAAATGATTTGGGTTGCTGTCCACATATGTTCGTTGTGCCCGGAGGCATTTCAGAAACTGAACTAAATTGGCAGCTTGTTTCCCTCTCATAGCACTACTTGAAGTAGTCACATTTGTGAAACTTAAATATAAATTGGAGAACATTTTGCCATGATATAATGGAGCAAAATATTTTCACCTAAATAGTAATGCTTGACCTATGTGACAAAATGGTTCGCAGAATAGTCCATGTGCTCTGTGTCTTCTCCTAGTATTCCCACCCACTTTTCTTCTGACTGGATAGCCCCCTTAGTTTGCATTCCTACCCTTCCCACCTTTATGTAGCTAAATTCTTGTGCTTCTCAAGGCTAATGTACAGTATGTCCTCTCTTAACTAGGTTTCAGCAGCAGTTCCACATTTACCCGAGTAGTGCTTAGACATTCTTTCATGTGTCTATTTTTATTTGTACACCTTTTCTTCACCCATGGGCAAGTGAAAAGGCTGCAGCATAATTAATTCATGTATTCAGTATGCCTAGCATTTCCTCTTGGTGGGAACTATGTGATATAAGAATAAGTAAGATAATCGTGCTCTAAAATTCAAGAATTATCTTGAAAATATCACTTGGAAAATAAATATATATCTCTTGAAATACAAGAAGGCAATAAGAAAAACCTATTTTATTGATCTCTGGGCAAGTGGTAATCCTTTCAATCTCATTTATAAAATATGTATTCTAGATCATTATTAATGTACATCAATTATAACTGAGACTGTAATCTCCCTTAGGCTTTCTTAATTCAGAGTAAGACTATACTCTTTTCAAATCCCTGAGAAAAACTAGACAGACTGCCTTCAAAATATACATCAGGAAAAAAAGCTGTACAAATATTTTAATACTAAAATTGAGACATCATAAGATTACTACAAGTTCATTTTCACCTCTACAATTGCAAGAAGTGCTCAAAGTGCTGGCCATTAGCTTCCAGACATTTATTAGTATGGTGAACTGGTACTTGGGTAACCTTGGTCATTGAGATTGCTGTGCATACATTTTAAATTTCTTCTCTAAGGGTCAGCAGTGTAGTGGGTTTTCTGTGATATATGACATCCTTTAAGATCTCCCATACTAGGATAATGCTATCTGTTGAGAAAACATCACACTATTTTTCTTTCTCTAAAGTGTACATCAATTTTTGCTGGACTCTGTATTTCTCTCACAGTCCTGTTAAGTAGCTTTTTTTCTTCACCTAGTGCAGAATTGGATGTTTTTCCTCCCTGAACCATAAATAAGTTTGTGAGTGATACGTATATTTAGAGTTTGCACACAAACATGGGAAAGTTGAGTCGGCAGTTCTGATATTATGTGGTTCCTTGCCCTTCTTCACTTCCTTGTGTAAAACAAGGTCCCATAGAAAGTAAATGAGTTTCTCGATATGGCAGAGCAAATTAAAGTGGACTTCTACTTAGAGCTCTCATGTTTTGACTCTGAATCAGGGAGCTTCCGACTTTGCTGTAGGTTTGCCATCAAAACCTTTTCAGAAAATGAGCTAGAGAATGGTAAACTTATCTGGCTTTTCTTCTGCTTTGATTAAAATGTCTAGACTGATAATCCCCACTTTACATCTCAAGGACTATCTCCCATCTTAGCTCTCCACACCTGTATCCAGTGCTTTCTTAACAGCTTTTCAAATTCAACTTATCCTTAACTGAATCACTAAGTTTATTCATTATTTCCTCTGATCTGTTTCCACTAGTCCTCATCTTTGTGAATGGTACCTGTATCCACCCATTGCCTAAGGCTAGAAAACTGAGAATCATCTTTGGCTATTCTTATCATTTTTAAATACATTATAATATTACTTCTATTTTATGTCTTAAATATTTTTAACTCTGTATATTTGTCTCCATCTCCTGTTATCTATGACTGTTCCAGGGAATTCATACAACTTATTGTAATAGTTCCTTTACCTGTTACCATGTTTCTAATCTTATCCTTTGGGGTTCCATTTTCCTTATTACTACTACAGTGATCTTCCAAAACATAAGTATCACATCATCCATATTCTTCAAAAGCTTCTTCTGTAAAATCTTAGTTTTTAAAGAAAAAGATGAAAGTCTTTCCCTGTAGCATGAAGCCTTCCACCTTTGACATTTCCTTTCAGCACCTTCTCTCTAGTTTTATCAGCATTTTTTTCTTCTTTATTATGGAGTAGTTTTCTTTTTTACATATTTTCATATTTTGGTTTTAATAAGCTCATAAAATTGTTCATATTTCAGGGTGCTATATGATATTTCTATGCATTAATACAATGTGCAGTAATGAAATCAGGAATTTATCATTTCTCTTTCTTTATCATGATCAAATTACTGTTGTAATTTTCATGAAATATAAAATATATTATTGTGAGCTATAATCATGCTACTCCACTGTAAAACACTAAAACATATTGTTCCTATCTGTGCTTTTGTTCTTCTTATGCAACTTTCTTTTTTGTCTTTTTGAGACAGGGTCTCAATAATGCAGTTCAGGCTGGCCTTGCTCAGTTTGTAGCCCAGGCTGGTCTCAAACCTGCAAAGATACTCCTGTCTCAGCCTCCTCCCAAGTGCTGGCATTACAGGTGTGTACCACCATACCAGAACTTACTCTTCTTCCTCTTATCCTTCTGAGTAATTGGATTATTTCAATGAGCATAATTTCCTCCATTTCTAACCATTTGGAGGAGACTCCAGGATTTCATATTTGTTTGGCTGAATATTATTGCACTTTGGGTTCATGTGTATGTGTGTATATAACATGTTTTCATTACCCAATTATTCATTTATTCATGGAAAACTAGGTTGATATTATTCTCTATTATACTAGACTTGCAATAATGATAGCTGTGAAAATATCTCTCTGAAATGTTAATTTCATATCCCTTGGATAAATACCCAGAGGGTGGATAACTGGATTATATAATAATTCTATTTATGGTTTTTGAGGCACCTCCTTACTCTTCTCCACTATGACTTTATTAATTGACATCTTTACTAGCCATGTATAAAAATTTCCTTTTCTCAACACTCTCACTAGCATTTGTTGCTTTTTGCTTTTTTAAAATAATTACCATTCTGACAGGGGTGGGATGACATCTCACTGTGTCTTCATGTATGTGTTTGGTGCTGCTATTTCTTCTTTTGAAAAATTCCTTTTAAAGTCACTGATTCATTTGTCAATTGTACTGTGTAGTTTTATGTTGTTATTTGTGTTCTTTATATATTCTGGATATATCTTTATTTTATGTATAGTTATCATACAGTTATTTAAAGATATGAATCTTTATCTTATCAATAGTTTGTAAATAGTTCCACCTATTCTGTGGGTTGCCTCTTAATTCCACTCATTGTTTAATTTTATGCAGATTTATCTTAGTTTGATATAATCCCTTTGTCTATTTCTGCCTTTGCTGCCTGTGTTTTGGGGAACTTATAAAAAACCTGTATCTTTACTAATGTCTTGAAGTAATTTTACCTATAATTTCTTCTAGTAGTTTTATACTTTCAAGTCAAATACAGACATGCACATGACACATAGTTCACAAACACTTCTGTTCACAAACTGTATTTTTGAACAAAGCATTCAGCAAAATTTTGCTTTGATTGACAAACTCTGCTTAGGGTGATGAACATGACCATGGCCATCTTCCCCAGAATTGTGGAAAGAGTTAAGTCATGAATCAAGGTACCACTGCATATCTCTATATCAGTCTATATCTGTGCATGTCTATATCTGTATTTCTGTGTGAAATGCATCTTTATAGTTCAATTCTCTATAGAATTAGAAGGAAATGACGTCTCAATATTTTTGCATACAGTTATCCAATTTTCTCAGCACTGTTTAGCGAACAGGCTGTACTTTCTCCAGTGTTTGCTTGTTCCTTGTTGAGAATCAGTTTGATGAAGACATAAGCATTTGTATCTGAAATTTCTACTCTCCTCTCTTAGATTTTATGGTGGAATAATACTATTTTGGTTACTATAACCTTGCAATATGTTTTAAAACTCAAGTTCTTTATTATTCTTCTGCACATGCTGTTCTATCATTCTAGAACATTCTTTGTTTTGTCAAACTGCCATTTGCCAATGCACACTCCCCTAATACTTCTGATCTTACTCATCTTTTTTTTTTTTTTTTTTTTGCGGTACTGGGGATCGAACTCAGGACCCTGTGCTTGCTAGGCAAGCGCTTATTCCACTGAGCTATATCCCCAGCCCAATACTTCTGATCTTAAGATGTGAGTTAAATTTTTTTCGCTCCAGGAAGAATTCTCATATTCCAATCTAGGTCAAATGCTCATGTTGTGACCTCTTACATAATTATGTCTCTTACTTTCAGAGAAATTATCTTAATTTATAATTATCCAGTATACAAGTATAACTCCTTGTCTCCCATGATAAAGCACAAGGTTCATGAAAAGAGTAGTGTTTTTCCCTTTGTTTTGATCACTGAACCAGTAGTCCTAAATACAGTGTGTACTTAAGAAATATATTTTGAATTCACTAAGAATCCTATCAGAACCAATTGATCATGCTTTAGGAACACCTTTCAGGAGTCCATAAATGCATAAAGACTGTTATGTATTGGATAACAGGAAGATTTCTGGCTTTAAACATCCCAGAATTCTTAGCTACATTCTTATAGTTTACCACATCTATGCCCTGAAGTGCTCTGAAACTTAGTGTTCCCATAAGATGCAAAATGAGAATGGCAGCACTAACACTGAAGATAACACACAAGTACAGATTGAATCATTCCCTTATTCACAAATCCATATGTGAAAGTTCCAACCTCAGTATTGCAGAATATGAGTTATGATCTTATTTAGAGATAGGATTATTTACAACAGGAACAAAGCTAAAATTGAGATCATCAGAGAAAGCTGCAATCACATACTCCTGGTGGCCTGATGGAAGGAGAAAACTTGTACACAGAGATATTCATAGATGGAAAATGATATGGTAGAGAGCTATTTATAATTTAAAGAGGGAAACATGAATCACATCTTCCCTTCTTAATTCTCAGAAAAAGCCAACCTTGTAGCTCCTTGATCCTAGAATGTGTCTCTAGTCTGTGACATAATACATTCCTGTTGTTTAAAGTGCAGTTGGTTGCAGCTGTAGCAATTCTAGCTAACATTCACACTACGTTTCCGGCATGATGCTGTCAAGTGCCTCCAATCTCTTTTAACTGAATCATTTCAGAGAAGCCTTTCTTGATCTCTCAGATTAGAGATGCAATACCTCGTCTTGCTAATCCCATTCTTCCTTTCCTGCTTCATTTTTCTCTGTTTTCCTCATCGACATCTAAGTACATCTTGCTTTACTGCTTTGCTGTTTTGATTTTGTGTTAATTTGTGTCCCTTGGCTATACTATAACCTCCACGAGGGCGGTTATTTTGTCTGGTTTTCTTCTGCACTGTATAAAAATACCTGCTGCACAGTATCTATTGATAAATATGCTTTGAGTAATAATTGACAGCTACTTTTTGCCATTGCTGTTAACACATAAATTGCTCCCTGCCACATCATCTCTAAATATATACATTCATCTATTCAATCTATTAAATGCAGACACTGGACTTGTTGCTAAGCATTCAAAAACATAGGCTAGACATGGTGGTGTATGCCTGTTTTCCAAGCACCTGGAAGGCTGAGGCAGGAGGATCACCACCAGTTTTGAGGCAAACCTGGGCTACATAGTGAGTTCAAGGCTAACCTGCATTACAGAGCAAGATCCTGTATCAAAAATATATATAAATACAGTCTTTCTTAACAAAAGGATTAATATCTACCAGAAAGGCAAACACAAGTGAATGAATCAGTGTTCTGAACAGTGTTTGTACCCAGAGAAGAGCCAGTGCCGAGTAGAGTGATGGTATATTAATCATTAAAGATCTGTTGCAAGTGGAAATGTTTGTCTTCCCACAGTCATGACCACATCTTGTATTTATTTTGTTTTGAACTCTCCACAAAATGGATTTATATATAAGCTCAGTCACTGAAGAGCTTTCAGTTTCCCATGCACTGATTTCAGTGGTATTGAGTAGTACTCTTGTGTTATGGTTGATACATTGTGTCAACTTGGGGAGTCTAGAGGTTTGGCTGAGTGACTCAGCAGGAAGCCAGGGTGCTTACTTTGGTACATCCTGAGCCTGTGGAAGAGGAGGGCGTGGAGATCTTGTGAGTGCTACATACCCCCTGGGTGGGGGTATCCTGTTTACAATGTAAGGGAAGGAAAGAGGCTGCTTGCAGCCATTCCTCTCTTTTGCTGGTTGTTTTGCTGTGCTCCGCTGCCATGAACAGTTTGCCCTCTGCGTCGTGACACGCTGCCTCTGAGCCAGCCAAGTATGGAGTGAAACCTCCACAAACTGTAAGCTAAATAAACCTTTCCTTCCTTCATTTTGGGTGTTGGGTATTTTGTCTTAGCAAGGATAGAAAAGTAAGCAAGACATCTTGTAAGTACTCATAGTATTTTCACGTCTACCATTGGCGTTTGGCTTCCACAGCGAGCACTGCAACAGTCAGTCACAGAAAAGTCTAGCAAGGGGACATTAAAAGAATTAAGATGTGTTACGTACATGTACCAAATCCCAAGATGAATTTATTTACTATATACCCCACATGTGCACTAATAAAAAAACTTAAAAGGGGAAAAATTAGCAACTCTATTTTTTCTATTAATGACTGAATAAAAGTAAGTAGCATTTTACAACTTACTGTCAGAAGTTAATAGTCTCTTACAGCCCAAATAATAATGGGCTGAGTTCCAGAGAGTTCTGGATCAGACTCTTAGGTTGTCATTTCCTAGATATGCCATTGCGAGCAAGGCTAAAACTAAGTGATAATGTCCTCATCAGTAAAATAGAGTTAGAATAGGCACCATTTTACCATTATTGTTATTGTTGTTGTTGGGGGCCTGCAGAAGGTTAGGGCTGATAAGGACTTGAAGAATTCCCTAGCTGCACTCTTCACTTTACTGCCACTCAGAGAGAGTGAGTATATTTACCTGTGTGTATAGCTAATGAGTTCAAGATCCACTCACGCCTTCTTCAGCCATTCTAGTGTATTTCAATGACTTCTTATACTCAATTAACAATGCAAGTGGGAGTAAGAAGCAGATTTCGTTATCTTACAAACCTTAAGATTTACTTGATAGTACCTCTTGGTAAATGGTAAATGACAAATGGTAAATGGTAAGAACACCACAAAAAATCTGTGTGCTATAGTATACTGTTTTTGAATGTTTACAGTGAGTCAAAATGAAAAATACTTAATTCAATTTCATGCCAATAACAAGCCTTATAAATGTTAAGTTTATTCTGAAAATTGACGGAGTGGGAGAGATCAAAACAGGTAACATCTTAGTTTTTATGTGAGTTTTTCTTGTCCCTTGTTATTCTCATCTAAATGGCAAATTTCCTTCCACCCCAAAGGAGATTTGGATGAAAGAAAGGTATTCTCTGTTCATGAGGGGAAATATTTTCTATTGATGAAACAAAGTTTGAAATATAATTAAGATAATTTAATTACAGTACATAATTAACTTCCACAGTCTTTAAACTCAAGAGACTCATGGGATCTGGCTATTTGTAAAGATATTTAATCCTTTTTCACTTTAGTATTCATTAAACAATGGTAATTCCTTCCTAATTCCCATCTGACACACATTATGCCTCTAAAGAAGAAGTAAAAGAAAACAGAGTCCTTTCTTTAAACAGAGCTGCTGAGTACATCAAATTTTACAGGCAAGAACTCATCGAACAACTACAATAATAATTTTAAACAGATGACAATGTGTTTTAAGAACAAAAAATGTTCAATAAACTATTGGAGCACGAATTAAACTACCAGTGGGAAATCTCAGCGAGCCACAAACGCATTCATAGAGATTTTGATACTATTCTCAAGTTTACCTGTAAGTTCTAAAGCCCTTTATGCAAATCTACACCAAACTAAGAAAATAAAATGCATGGGTAATCATTTGAGGGATGTATGTACAATTCTGAAAAATCCAGTTTACAGTATAAAGGTCCCTTAGTGTCTTAGTTACCTTTCTCATTGCTCAGACAAAATACCCAACACCTAAAGTTAAAGGAGGAAAGGTTTATTTAGCTCATAGTTTGAAGAGGTTTCAGTTGATAATTAGCTGGCTCCATAGCAAGGTGACATGGAAGAGGGCAACACAGAAGAGAAAAAACAGTTTATTGTGTGAAAGATGGAAGGTAGGAGGCAGTAAGAACAGCAAGCAGCAGCCTCCTTTCTGTTCCTTATATTCTATCCAGGGTATACACACCCTTAGGGTGGGTAACACTCACACCAAGTGTGAGCCTTCCCATTATTCAGATCCAGAAATATGCCAGACCAATCCATGGACTAATTTAGTGATCACACAATCTTAATCCCAGCATCACACACTTAATCCCAGCATCATACACTTAATCTCAGCATCACACACTTAATCTCAACAAAACACAGTCTAGATCCAGGTAGCTCTGAAATGCCACATTTTTGACCCCATGGGGTTTTGAAGGAACACATCTAGATATAAGCCACAATTAGCACTGTCATGTGAATGATCAATTACTTTCTTTCTAAGACTACTGCCACTACACTGAATTCATTGTGTTCTAACATAGACTTTTCTTTAGCTAAACAAATCTGGTTCTCCAAAGAGGAAATTTGAAGGCATAAAAAAACAATGAGCAGAAAAGTGTCCCATAGATAATGAAGGCACACCAGGAGGTCTCATAAAAGAGCCGAAACATGCACAAAAGCTTCCAAAAACAGCTGTAAAAGGAACAGAAGAATACCACGAGATAGCATCTTAGAAATTCTAAAATAAGATGACTAAAGTAAATGAAAATTTGGGAAACTCTATCATACCTCAAAAATGAATTGAAAATTGAAATGGAAAACTGTGGCAAAATTTAGTAATAAATGGAAATATAAAAGTCACAGAAATACTTTAGCAAAAAAAAAAAGAAAAAGTTTTTTCAGTATTTCTTAAAAACAAGGAAAAATAACAGTTTTTTTTAAGGAAATGCTTTATGGAGAAGATTGAAATAGATTTTATACATAAGTTTTTTCAAACTGTGTCACATTTAGAAAAATGTTATACCCACCCAAAATGATAACCAATTGGGTAAATGCCATAGAAAAACTAGCTGATTTTGAAATTTTTGTTAGAGAAAAATATCAGAAACCAAAATAAGTGAAGGAACACTGGCATGAAGAGAAGCAGCTTGAATCTGGAATTCTGTAGGTTATATAACTCTAAGCAGTTAATTACAAGTAGTTCTTTTGTGGTTTAACTTAAATACGCGTTCAAAAATATAGACTTTTAATGTGTGTAGGTGAATTTCGAGACTATTTATATTTGAGTAATCATTACCGCTATCAAGACGCAGAATAATTCTAACGCTCCTTATTTCCATAAGGAGCCACTCTTATTTTTAATATCATAAGTTACCTGTGCTTGTTCTTGAACTTTTTATTTTTTAATAAAATGATAGAGTGTGTTTTCCATTATTTCAGATCTCCTTTAGTTACAATAAGCTTTTTGTGGTTCTTACTGTATCATTACTTTGTTATCTTATTTCTGAGTTTTGTCTCATGACATGAATACGCCAGATGGACATTTATGTTTTTTTCAACTTGGAACTATTATGAATAATACTGCCAAGCACATTTTTGTACAAATCTTTCGATCTCTGTCTATAGGGATTAATTTCTGTTGGAAGGAGAACTTCTGTCTCACAGTGACAGATACAGGTTTAAATTTACTTGACACCACTCAACAATTTTTTCCACAGTTGTACCATCTTAAAACCAAGGAATTTCAGTTTCACTTGATCCATGTCCTTGCAAAAACCTGTAATTTCCATTGATTTTAATGCCTATCATTCCAGTGTAAATATAGTAATATCTCATTGTGCTTCAACTTACATTTTCCTGAACAATAATAACCTTGAATATTTATTTACAAATGTATTGACTATCCATATTGTTACAGAAAGAATTGGGCTGAATTCTGTAGCAGTTCAAAGGTTATTAGAACAAATAAGAGTCATTGATTGATTTTAAACCGGTCACCTCTCACCCTGCTCTACTCACAGGTCAGGGAGGTAGGGCTCCTAACTGGCTTTGTACACACCTTATATACATTTTTGGTTTGCATGGTAATGGGTTGGAATGTTGTAGCCCTGACCACAGTTGTTTTTTCTTGTGTCACGTAACTAAGGTCAGTCTCCAGTCATGAGCCCAGCCACAATGATGTATACTTTCTGTACTCTGTTCTATATGTTTCCCTTTAGCTAACAATACATTTTCTTTATGGTTACAATGTTTATCAACGGCCAGGGAAGGGATAAAAGAACCCAGGCAAGGTTTGTCTTTGGAGAGCATTCCAGGGCAAAGTCAGAATTGCAAAGGTAACTCTTTACAACCTCTCCACGATGTTTCTCAAGACACAATTTAAGGCTTGTGCTAAGACTAGAATTATTCTACCTTAAGATGATATGCTAAGAGTCACTGTCCCTTACAATACATCTTGTTTTTAAAGTACTTATCCCAAATCTTTCCCCATTTTAGACACTTTAATTGAAATTTTGATAATTATATATTTCATGGGGTACAGAGGTTTTTTTTTTTAATTTCAGATTTTCTATTTAGGTCTGTGACCTACTCAAAGTATTTTTGTTGTTTTGTGATACTTGGGATTGGGTCTAAGGTGTTCGCACTGAGCTTCTTCCCTATCCCTTTTAAAAAATTTTATTTGGGAACAGGGACTTTCTAAGTTTCCCAGGTCAGGCTGGAGCGTGCAATCTTCTGCCTCAGCCTCCTAGAGTGCTAAGATTATAGGCATGCTCCACCACGTTAAGCTCAACAGAAGAATAAATAATATGTTGTATACATACACAACAGAGGACTACTTAGCTGTAAAGAAAGATAAATTTGAGTTACTTGTACGAAGATGAATGCTCTTTGAGACCATAATACTAGGTGAAATAAGTTAGACACAGAAGTTAAATATTGCCTGGCTTCTCTTATATGAGAATTGCTAAGTATAAATAATTTAAAGAACAAAGTAAAAGATGGTAGGAACCCGGGAGATAGAGTTGGTGGAGTTGGGTAGGACAGGAAAGGGATGGGAAAGTAAAAGTTATTCAGAAGCGTTATGTACATATGCCAATTTCCTAGGATGAATATAATTATAACGTATTATAAATATATACTAACAAAAATGATAGTTTATGAAAAAATAGATGTAAAGTTGATAATACTGCTTATTTAATTTTTTAGTACAGATAACCAGTTAAACAGCACCATTTGTTGAAGACTTTATCTTTTTCTTGTTGAATTTTATTAGTATGTGATGGAAGCCAATTGACTGTGTATGAATGGCTCTATTCTAGATTTCCTATTTTATTTTTATAATTTGTTTTTCAATCTTTATGCCAATACTATATGATTTTTATTAATGTACCATTATTAATAAGTACTGAAGGTAGGTGAATTTTAACTTCCAAACTTATTCTTTGTCAAAATTGTTTTGACTATTCTACAGTAATGAGTTTTCAAAAGAATTTTAGATTAAGTTTTTACATGTAAAAAATATTGCCTCAGTTTTTGCTTGAGATTATATTTATCTGTATATGTAGTTGGAAAGAACTGATATTTTAGGATTGTCATCTGATCAACAAAACATTTATGTATCTCTAATTGTCCTCAGCAGCTTTGTGTAGTCTTACGCATAGAGTTCTCTTACATTTTAATTTAATTTAATTTTATTTGTAATTTTTATGTAATTGATATTGTGATACATATACTTTTATACTTTGCTGTCTATTTAGTTGTAAATTTAAACATATTTTTCCTATGTCAGCTTTTGATTTGTTGCAAAATTATAGAAGAAATTATATTGGCCTTGTATTAGATGACCACACTAAAGTATGTTTATTAGTCTGATATTCATAGGAGACATTTTTGGAATTTCTATGAATACAATCATGTCATCTAGGATTAAAGACACTGTCACTCTTTTTGAACAATGCATCATTTATGTCTCTTTCATATTTTTTCCAACAGTTAGTAAGGTGTTAAAAACAAGTCAAAAGTATGGATATTTTTTACTTACTGCTGACATTATGGATAAGTCTTCAGTATTTTATCAGTAAACATAACATTAGCTATTTTTTATAGGCATAAGTTTTAATAAAGAGTTATCTTTTATTTTTAATTTGCTGAGAACTTTGTTATGAACAAGTTTTCAATTTATCATGTTTTTGTCTGAGCTTCTTGAGATTATCATAAGAATTCTCTCCTTTGTTCTGCTCACTTGGTAAACTCTGTTTTCAAATGTTAAGGGACTTTGTTTTCATGGAATTACTCCCTCTTGGATACTACATAACTGTTCTTTGAATAGAGCGCTACATTGCATTCTATGTTGTAGCATTTCAAAGGTTGTTTTTTGTTCATTTTCATGTGACTTATTGATCTTTAATTTTATTTGCTTAATTGCATTGCAGAGGATTGTTTGGCTTCTGATACAATGTGAAAGAAACACCTTGCAAACAAGTGGAGACCCTGAACACTAATGGATATTTGGCAATACTATTCTTTCCCTATTTTTGTGTTAATGACACTATGGTTAAACTTTTAAAACATTGAATTTCTCAGTGTTTTGGTTATTCTTGTTCCTTTACTTTGCCATATATATTTTAGAATCGGTTTGTCTGTGTCTACAAAAATTTGATTAAGCCTTTGGTACTGTGAAAAACTACAGTTCAGTTTCAGAAGATTGACAGCATAACTATACTAAGTCCTAACTGTCTTTGAACACAGAACGTCTCTTCAGAGAGCACGCAGGATGAGGAGAACCTAGATCATTCACACACTGCTGAGGAGAAGGCAAAATGCCACAACTATTGTGGAAAACATTCAGACTGTTTCCTCCAGAACAATTGTTTTATGACTTTACAGTGCCATTGCTAGGAATTCATCTAGTGTATGACGCTAGACCCCAAAGGATACCTACTCTATCATTCAGCTCATGGACCTTTCAGTGAGAGCTAAGTTAGAGTCACAGAACAGATGATTAATCAGTGCAGAAAGAAGGGTCTGGGTGCAAAGGTGTGACCTGAGAGAACTATTAGGGTGTTGGATGAATCAGTATATTTGGGACAAAGTGCAAAATAAATGTTCCCATGTTTTCAGTGTGAAAAGTCTGTGTGTGTTTGATGTAGCATTGTTGCTTTACATCTACAATACGTGAGTGATAAGAAATTGATAGCGCCAGCCGTGAGGGCCTTTTTTGTTTTAAGCTATCTTTGGGATTCAACAAAGCAGTCCATTCCCAAATTGTTCAAAGTACTTTCTGTTTCAGCCCAAGGTCCAAGGATTATTACATTTCTGCCACATACCTGGGAGATAAAAAGTAGCATTGATCAGTGTAGGAGTTAGTTCTTTGGGAAAATGAACCAATACAAACCATAAAACAAGCAAAGCTTTAAAAAGCTTGAGAGAAAGAAATGCAGAAAATGAATCCAACATTTTATTAAGAAACGGCAGCATTTAAAGTGATATTCTCCAAAAGGCTCACTATACTGAACTACAGTAATTTCTCTCTTAAACCAACAAAGTTTTTCATCATTTTCATAGTTTACTAGGACCTCAGTGGCTTTAAAGGTTTTGCTCCTCTTTCCCTACATTCCAGTCACCTTGGCTAATACATTCTTTATGTACCTCAATCTCTTCTTTAGCTTTTAGTTTAAGGTACAATGTTACTTCTTCAAGGGTTTTCTCTGGCTATCTGATAGCAAACATATTGTCTCCAGTTTAGCTGCGATCTCATAACCTGTTTACCTCTTTCATCTCATTTTGGCACAAACTGTATTCATTGCATTTGTTTTTCATTGTCTCCTCCAGCCTGTTTCCTTCAAATATGCCAATTCTTCTTCAGAGCAAAATTACACATGCCTGTTATTATTAATGTGTGTTAAGGGAGTCAGTAGTCCTTCAATATGGATCTGAAATGCACTGTGAAAAAGGCTACATGAATCCTTTTGTCCCTGATTTCTATGTTTGTGATTAGGTTGCTTGGAGAGATGGACTAGGCAGAAAATAAAAAAAATTAACCTGCTTTACATGTTTTACCTACCTACCCTTCGCAGCTTCATCCTCTGCCCTCCCAAAGGAGGTCAGCATGCTTTTTTGTCTTCAAGAAGCAGAAGAGCATGAGGCCACTCACACAGCAAAAATGCACTTGCAAAAATTGGCAGCTGGATCAGGCCCAAAGTACGCCAGCTGCTCCTGCAGGGATCCCAGCCTAAATAAGGAGGCAGCAAGTGCCATCTCCAAAGGGAACTAGTGTGTGTAAGGTTCCTATTCCGATATGCCAAGCTTTTTGTTAGGTGTTTTTACATCTGGGCAAACCTAATAACAAACCCCATAGCAGGTACTGTGTCGCCATTTCACAAATGGAGAAGCTGAAGTTTAGATTTTCTTACACAAGAGTAAATTGATTTTGCAATCCAATGTCTGTATATAAAATCTTCTCTTTCTTCCAGTAGTACTGTCTCAGATATTTGAATACAGTGGATTATGATTCCTTGAAAAGACGAAAGACAAGATTTTAACCAATGACATCCATTTTAAAACATTATGCAAACTTAAAAACATTTATAATAAGAGTTTTGAGATATTGTTCATCTACCTATTTAAAATATACATGTCCAAGATTTTTATTATATTCAGTGAGTTATAAAAACAATATTAATATTTAATTTTGGAATATTTTCACACTTCCCACAAGAATCTTTTACTACACTTACAGTTTCTTTATCTTCTCACTTGCCTCTAGACCCTGGTCAATACTAAACTAATCTACCCTCCGTTTTTATATATTTGCTTATCCTCAATATTTCATATAAGGGCCAGTGATAGAGCTCAGTGGCTCAAGGGCCTGCCTGGAAAGTGCAAGGTACTTAGTTCAATTCCCGGTTGTTATGGTTGATACATTGTGTCAACTTGGGGAGTCTGGAGGTTTAGCTGAGTAACTCAGCAGTTGTAGATGTTAGGGTGAAAAGGACATGTCCTTACCCTTCTGGGATGTTGTTTATTGTGTTAATTTGGGAAGTCTAAAAGGTTAACTATGTGATTCATCAGGAAGCCAGGGTGCTTACTTTGTATACATCCTG
>PVLD010026896.1:0-21513 GCA_004027595.1 Dinomys branickii
AAAAAAAAAAAAAAGAACACACAGGCTGATGGATTCAAAGCAGAATTTTACAAGAAATTCAGAGAAGATTTAATACCAACACTTCTCAAACTCTTCAATGAAATTGAAAAGGAAGCAATTCTCCCTAACTCATTTTTGGAGACAAGTATTATAATGATACCAAAACCTGACAAAATCCCAACCAAGAAAGAGATATACAGAAATCTCCCTAATGAACATAGATGCAAAGATACTCAACAAAATACAGCAAATAGAATGCAGCAAATCATCAAGAAAATTATACACCACGACCAAGTTGGATTTATTCCAGGAATGCAGAGATGATTCAATATTCACAAATCAAATAACGTAATACACCATGTCAATAGAGCCAAAGACAAAAACCACATGATCACATCAATAGATGTGGAAAAAGCTTATGACACAGTCCAACATGCATTCATGTTAAAAACCCTACAGAAAATAGGCATAGATGGCCTTTACCTCAACCTGATCAAAGTCATCTATGACAAACCAACAGCCAACATCATACTAAATCTTATGACACAGTCCAACATGCATTCATGTTAAAAACCCTACAGAAAATAGGCATAGATGGCCTTTACCTCAACCTGATCAAAGTCATCTATGACAAACCAACAGCCAACATCATACTAAATGGGTAAAAGCTGAAGGCTTTAAAATTAGGAACAAGACAAGGATGTTCACTGTCACCACTCCTATTCAGTACAGTTCTGGAAGCATTAGCCAGAGCAATTAGATAAGAGAGAGAAATAAAAAGAATAAAGACAGGAAGGGAAGAAGTGAAATTATCAGTATTTGCAGATGACATGATACTTTGCATGGAAGACCCCAAAAACTCCACAAGAAGACTCCTTGAATTAGTCAAGAAATTTAGAACTGTAGCTGGATACAAAGTCAATACTAAAACGTCAACAGCATTCCAACACACAAACAACAAACAAACTAAGAAAGAAAGTAAGGAAACCATACCTTTCACAATAGCATCCAAGAAATTGAAATAGTTAGGAATCAATCTAACAAAAGAAGTAAAAGATCTATTCAATGAAAACTATAGTACTATGGAAAAAAAAGAAATCAAAGAAGATTTCAGAAAATGGAAATATATTCCTTGCTCATGGATAGGAAGAACCAACATTGTGAAAATGTCCATACTCTCAAACTTGTTGTACAGAGTCAATTCAGTCCCAATTAAAATACCATTAGAATATCTCACAGATCTACAGCAAACATTCCTAAAATTCACTGGGACCAGAAGAGGCCTAGAATAGAAAAAGCAATCCTGGGCAACGAAGGAAGGGCAGAAACATCACAATCTCTGACTTGAAATTATATTACAAGACTACTGTGATAATATCAGCATGATACTGGTACAAACAGAGCTGAACTGATTAGAAGATGCAAACACAACTACAAACATACTCAGTCATCTTGTCTTTGACAAAGGGACCAAAAATGTTCACTGGAAGAAAAATAGCCTTTTTAATAAATGGTGCTGGTAAAACTAGTTCTCCACATGCTGAAGACTAATACTAGACCCATGTTTATCACCATGCACTAAACTAAAGTCAAAATAGATCAAAATCTAAATAATAAAATAGGAACACTAAATCTACTGGAAGAGAAAGTAGGTAAAAATCTTGAAGACATAGGGGTAGGCAGAGAGTTCATGAACAAAAACCAAACCACAAGGAAAATACTTCAAAGAATCAACAACTGGGATCTCTTCCTACTAAAAAGTTCTGAACATCTAAAGAAATCACCAGTAGAGTAAAAAGAAAACCCACAAATTGGGAAAAAATTTTAGCTGACTGTCCTTTAGACAAACGTCTTCTATCTAAAACACATAAAGAATTAAAAAATATCAGCTCCTCCAAATTCAAAGACCCAATTCAAAAATGGGCAGCTTAGATGAATACACATTTCTCAGATAAAGAAATACAAATGGCAAACAAATACATGAAAAAATGTTCAACCTCATTAGTCATTTGAGAAATGCAAATTAAAACAACATTGAGGTTTTACCTCACCCCATCATTAAGAAATTAACCCATAACAAATGCTGGCAAGGATGTGGAGAAATAGGAACTCTTCTCCACTGCTGGAGGAATGCAGACTGGTGCAACCACTGTGGAAATCAGTTTGGCAATTCCTCAGCACACTAGGTCTAGAGGTCCCATTCAACTCAGTTATTCCCCTTCTGGCTATTTTCCCAGATCTGAAAACTTCATATCACAGCAATATAGGTGCACCCATGTTCATAGCAGCACAATTTGTAATTGCTAAATTGTGGAAGCAATCCAAATGTCCAACCACTGAGGATTGGATAAAAAAAGTTATGGTACTTTTTATATAATGGAATATTACTTAGCTATAAAGAAAGATAAACTTGAGGCCTTTATAGGTAAATGGTCACAACTAGAGACCATATTGATAAGTGAAATAAATCGGACATGCATGTGTAAGCAATGTAGTGTCTCACTAGTGTAAGAATCTGAAAGAATGAATAAAACTAGAAGGTATGATAGACATCATGAAATGAAAGGAAAATGCTCAAAAGTAATGGGTAACTGGGGTGTGGGAAAGGAGAAGGGAAAGAAGGGGAAATCATGTGTGTATATATATGCAGGACAGATAGAAGCTGTATTGCTGTCTTCTATTGCTTTACTGAAAGTAATAGTTAATGATTATTTGTTTGATCGTTATTGCATGTTTCTATTTGTTTTCCTGAGAAACCACTTTGAAGATATCAACACAACCATTGTTAATTTCCTATTACTTTGTCTGTAACTCTGTATTGCTTGTATTGTTCTTATGCTATTTTGTAAATGGATGTGTTTGTTAATGTTTTCTTCTTTTATTTTTAAAATAAAAAATAAAGTAAATCATACAAAAAATTAACAATTGATAAATATTAACAATAATTATATGTCAATTCTTTGTTCTTTATTATCTACAGATTTTTCTGTATGTTTGGAATTATACTGAAATAAAAATTCTCCCCACTAAAAAGTCAGCAACAACTTGAAATTTTCAAACCTTTCAGTTTAAGTGCATTGAACTGTAAGCTTGAAAGAAGAGTTTATATGTATGGAGAAAGATTCTTCTAAACTATAATAATTATATGCTTATGTGTTCTCAAAATTCTTCTTTACTTTGGAATTCTAAAATCACTTCAAACAATCAACTTTAAAACTGAGTTATCAAGTAAAATATGTGTTTATAAATATTCTGCCTAAATCCTTAAATTATTAAAAGAAATATATTATAAATATAAATATAGTACCAAATGTGATTCATGCTTATTGATATACTGCAAGAATATAAATTATAAATGACAAAGTACAAGTCATTACATATTCTTTCATTTTCAAAGTACTTTCTCTAATAATTTAAGTACCTGCAGTAAATTTCATATACTCAATTATCTCAATAACTTTGAAATATAACACTACCAAAATGACCTTAAAGAATATGAAAACATATTCAACTTCAGCCATACTAATAGAAAGGAATATAGAAACAATGCTGATATCATTTTTTGTTCTGCTGTAACTGCAAATCTTAAAAGTTTGACATTTCTGAGGTTAGGGAGGTGAGAGACAGAAAATGGATACATTCATATATTTCTTGTGGAAACGCAAACTGGTAACTTTATGGAGAAGTTGGCAATATACAATAAAATTGCATATGCATTATCATTAAACTCAGGCATACCAATTCTGGAAATTCATCTTGAAGATGAACTACTAGTCAGATTTCTGTGGTATGAAAAAATATTTACATAAACTTCCTAAATGAGGAAATGTTTCAAAGACTTTGGTCCATGATCAGCTGGCTACTGCTTTCTTAGTGTTTAGAGACAAGGAAAGACTTTATTTTAACTTCTACCCAAACATACCCTTTTCCTGAAAAACACACACATGCACATTGCTAGCAGTCTTATAAAGAAAAGCTAAATAGTAACTGAGCCATAAGTCAGTAAAAATAACATAAAAATTCTTAAATCATATTTTGTGAAAAGCTTTACAGGTAGATGTAGAGATTTTAATTTTAGGAAAAGAGTAACTCTAGTCAAAACCACCAAGTTAATGTACATATATCAACTCCACACAAGGAATGTCAACATTATGTACTGCAAACGTGTACAAGAAACGAAGAGACTCAAGAGGGGGGTGAAGGGGAGGAAGGGAAGGGAAAGAGCATGATAAAAGAATTCAGATGTATTATGTACACCCAGCAACTCCCCAGGAAAACTGTAAGCATCATGTACCATACAAGCACTAGTAAATTAAAATTAAAATATGCCTCAAAACAATTTTAAAAGTATCAATTTCTAATGATTCAAATATTTTGACGCAATGTTTGGTTCCATTATCATATTTTATAAACCTTTTGTGAGACATGTATGAGCTCAGACCACACAGACAGTGATAAATATCCTTATTCAGGTCACTGGGACTTGTTAAAAGCAGTTATGATCCATATAATTACAATGATACTTAATTTACCACCTTCAACTGTATGAACCATATTTGTGGTTATATAATAAAAACGATCCAGAAAATTGCATGCAGTAAATAAGCCCTCAGCATGATTGTATGCTCAGTGGTGAAAATTTAAAAGAGGTGAGGAGAGAAGCAGAGAAATAGGAGGGGAAGAGAGCGGAAGCAAAGCTGGAGGACAAGGGACGATCATGCCAACTTCGGGATACTGGTGAGACAGAAGGAAAGAGAGGGAAGAATAGAAATAAGAACAGCAGAACAACAACATAAAAAAAAACTAGAAGCTGTGTTCGCACTCCTACAAAAACAAGAACAAACAACCTATAATGAACAAAACAACAACAAATAAAGAAGCAAATAGAGTGTGTGTGTCTGCTGTCACTGCTAGACAACACAGGCAGACAGGTGCGAGTTGATTGATCCCAGCAAGGCTTTCCGGAGCTTTACAGCAGGGCAGTCGGTAGTCCCAGCAAGCCTGCACCTCTGGTTCCACTAGTGTTCAGGCTGGTGTCTGCACATAAGACTGCAACCATACTTGTTCAGCTTGCAACGATCTGTGAGCCTCCTGCTGGCTTGAACTGGGCTTCCTATGGGTTTGAAATGGGCTCTCTGAACTCCTGCTGTTTTAAATTCGACAGCCTGATCTACAGCTATTCTGATTTGTGTACTCAGTTGCCCCTCTCCAAGATGGCTACCAGTGAATCCCCCTCTCCTGCGGAACGTCTGTACCCAAATAACTCATCAGCCACTGCAGTCCACTCCATTCCACTGGAATGTTTCTGTGCTGAGGTTTCTGGGGTTACCAGTAATCACTGTGCATCTGCAAGTTTGAGCAGCCCCAACCATACCTTAAGTCTAGGCTCAGGGAGAAGGCTTGACCTGTCACTTCCTTCTTTTATGTTGAAATCTCTCTCTTTGCTCTCCCCATGAACTTCAATTCTTACTGCAGATCCTTCCAGGGTCCATGCCAGGGACCCACCTCTCTCCTTTTTCTTTTTCACAAAGCTGTATTCCAGTGTCTGGATACCAAGTATCAGAGAGGCTCTTTCTCTGCTACTCACCACCCTGCCATCTTCCCAGAGTCCCACTGCTTCTTAAAATTTAAAATAAGACCTATTCACAGCATTGAAAGTATCACAGTTTACATTTATTTTGACTTAATCAGAATAGCCTCTAAATTAGCACTGTTAAAAATGTATTCGACAAAAACATGGGATTGATTTAAATTTTACTTTACAGGTAAGAGAAAATTAGAATTTGTTATGAGAACACTTTTCACAAGTTTGACCCGTGATTCTACTTGTAATTTGGCTAACTGTATTCTGTAGGGATTGATGTACATGAATGTTGTACATATAGAAACCAATTCACACCACATAACTTTCCACAGGTATTGCTGGAGAGTTTGTTCTCTGGTTTGAGCAAAGCAAGTGTTACGGTTGATACATTGTGTGAAATTGGGGAGTCCAGAGGTTTGGCTGAGTGACTCAGTGGGAAGCCAGGGTGCTTATTTTGTATACATCCTGAGCCTGTGGAAGAGGAGGGCATGTAGATTGTGTGAGAGCTACACAACTCCTGGGTGGGGGTAGGCTGTTTACAATGTAAGGGAAGAGAAGAGGCTGCTTCCCTGCCATTCCTCCCTTTTGCTCTGGTTGTTTTTGCTATGCTGTGCTGCCATGAGCAGTTTGTCCCCTGCCATGTGCCACTCTGCCTCAGAATCAGCCAAGTATGGATTGAAACCTCCACAAACTGTAAGCTAAATAAACCTTTCCTTCCTTCATTTGCAGTGTTGGGTATTTTGTCTCAACAACAAGAGAAAAGTAACCAAGACAGAATTTGGTACCAGCGGAGTGGGGTCATTGCTGTGACTATACCTGACCATGTGGTTCAAGAGCCTTTGGAAATTGCTTGTGGGAAGAGTTTGGAGATGTCTGGTCAGAGCTCAGAAGATCAGAAGGCTGATAGAAATCCTGCCAGTAAAGACCAGGTTCAGGAGGTTTCTGTTGGGAAGAAGGATTTCATTGGTTGTTGGACTCTAGATGGTGTATGTTATGCCTTGGCAGAAAGTTTGTCTGCATTTTGCTTGTGTTCAGAGACTTTGCCGAAGACTGAGATTAAGGGTGGCAGCGAACTGATTACTCTGGCAAAATAAATTTCAAGGCAGTCAAATGTTGGGGAAGTGGCATGGCTATTATTGGGGGATTTTAGCCAGATTTATATTGAGAATCCAGAGCAAAGAGCCCAGCAGGATAATTTAAAATGTTTGGCCAGAAAGGAAGCTCCAGTGAAGCTGTGGACTGCAAAGATAAGGCTGAGGAGATCTCTATTGCTGAGAAGGAACAAGAGAATGGAAAAGATGGCATGAGAGTATCACAAGTGCAGCAAGTCTCCACCCTTTGCAGCCTCAAAACTGTAAAGGTGAGAGACCTTGCCTTGAGAAGGAAGCCACAGAGTGCCGTGTCCCAGAATGGCCGCAGCAGCGACACAAGGATCCAAAATGGAGGTGGCATAGAGAATTCGCTCCTCAGAATTGGATTCAGAGTGCCCAGTAATCCAGGCGCTCAATCCCTATGGCCCGGAGAGAGGAAAGTTTGGCTACTGCTCCAGGTGGCAGCAGACCTTGGTCTCATCCATGTGGCCCTGGATTTAGGTGCATGGAGAATGCAAGAGTTCTGAGGTTAAGGAGGCTTCCACCCAGATTTCAGAAGGCCTGAGAGGCCAGACAGTGTAACACTGAGAGGGCAATATGTGAAGCTGTGTGAAGCAAAAGGTACATTGGAGACCTCAGAAGTTTAGAAAAGACAGGACCATGGATAATCTGAGGAAAGCTGCAAGAAGGGACAAATAGAGCCTAAGAGAGAAGCCATGGAGGCTGTAACCACCAGAAGTGCCACAGGGGTGGACTCATGCAAGCCTTTTGGAGTGCATAATGTGCCATGAGTTGCTTCAGATGTTGCACGTGGAATTACAGGACATAACATTAGCCCTGCTGGATTTTGGACTTGCTTTGGTCCCAATGCTCTATATTCCCTGTTGGTATCTTTAGGAATGGTAATGTGTGTTTTGTGCCATTGAATGTTGAAAGTGTTTAACTTTTCATCTGTATGGAGACTTGTAACTAAAGAGTTTGCCTTACATCTCGGAGGAGACTTGGGACTCAGACTTTTCAGCAATGCTGAGAGGACTTTGGCTGCTGTTAGAACTTTGGCAACTCTTGCAGATGGTCTAAATGCTTTTGCATAAAGGGATGTGCATGAGTCTTTAGGGGGTGAAATGCTGTGGTTCCAATGTAGTATAATATCTTTATATCTGGAAACTGGTTTAAAAAAGTGTGTCTGTTTGCCAAGTTGACAAGGGGTGGAATGTTATGGTTGATACATTGTGTCAACTTGGGGAGTCTAGAGGTTTGTCTAAGTGACTCAGTGGGAAGTCAGGGTGCTTACTTTGTTTACTTCCTGAGCCTGTGGAAGAGGAGGGCATAGAGATTGTGTGAGAGCTACACACCCCCTGGGTGGGGGTAGGCTGTTTACAATGTAGGGAAAGGAAAGAGGCTGCTTCCCTGCCATTCCTCCCTTTTGTTCTGGTTGTTTTTGCTGTGTTTCGCTGCCATGAACATTTGCCCTCTGCCATGTGCCACTCTGCATCAGGACCAGCCAAGTATAGACTGAAACCTCCACGAAATGTAAGCTAAATAAACCTTTCCTTCCTTCATTTGTGGTGTAGGGTATTTTGTCTCAACAACAAGATAAAAGTAACCAAGACAGCAAGGTAACTCAGGTGGACAAAATTCCCCTCAGTTTTCTTTTCATTTTTTTATCATGATTCAATTATTTGCTTCATCTGGGTCACTGATGTAATTCTGCCAAAACTCCATAAGTAATAGTAAGCATAAATGTTATTTTAAAGGACTGCAGATAATCATATTTAAATTGTAAATTTAAAAACTGAGCAGATTAAGCTTTAAAAGCTTTTGCCATGGGATATGTTGTTTTATGCCCAAAATGGTGTTTTGGTTCCAGAAACACAACTCTGGTTGTGAAATGACACAAATCACTGTGTAACTCTATTACAGCTGATGAGTAAAGAACAAATCCATTCAGTTCTGATGAATTACATCTCTGTTTCCCTGGCTACAAGAAGGTAAATTTCAAACGGTTGCATTTTTTAATGTTAATTGGCAGCAGATTTTATTATATTTGTTATTTTCAATGTTTTGTAACTTGACAGCTCCAAAATTTCATCACTAAGTATTTAGCATCCAGTAGCTATGTAATGCTTGGTTTGTTGCTTAATTTCCACAAATGAGTCAAAGAAATTACATTGAAATATGGAAATGTTGAAAGAAAAAGCAAGACAGGTTCATGGCAAAAACCAAAGTAATTAACCATCCTACTATTTATTGGAATTATTTACTTTACATATCTTATAGTCTACACAAAAGAATAAGGTATAAAATGTCAGAATGAAGTTTAACTTAAAATTGTGGCTCTGATTTGCTGCAGGAGAACTTTGAATTGCCCAGTTTCTGAATAGTTTAACTGTGCTATTAGTAATTCCCAACATCTGTACTATAAGTATTTAAAACATCACGATTTTCTATTATTTTTAATGCAAAATAATCAGAATGAAACTCTGTTGGACCCTGAGTACACAGCTATGTGAAGTGTTGGGAGCCTGGAAATAGTCTAGCTAGATTCACTAGCATGTGCCTTTGGCCTATTTCTCTTTAACTGAAGCAAAGTACTTCGGAAGTATATAGAAATCATTTGTGTGCTGTCATAGGAGTTTTCTCTTGTGTTCTTGCTCCTCTTCCTGGGGTTCTCTCAGTGGGGCTGCTAGGTGGCCTGCGTTGCGGACTTGGGTGAAGAATCTTGATGCAGGCTATTCTCTGCTGATCCAGATTTGCTCTCTTTGGACTCTTGGAAGTGAGCTTGCATTTAGGCTGTATTGTACATGTTGGAAAAACAGTAAAGAGCACTTCAACATGACATGAGAAACTGCTAGGAAGAAGAGATTTAGATAATCAGACCACAAGGTGAACTCATGATTTGGTGTTAGATTATAATAAGCTTTGTAAACTCAAAATATATAAGGAATTCATTTTATACTACAGGGAAAAGAATATATTAACTGTTTTAAAGAAGTTGAATCTTTTGGCAAAAAAATATATTTGGAAAGAAAACTATAACACTAGCATGACAATGAAGGGAATATATTATCCAAAAAGGGATTTGAGACATAGATGGATGGATTATTTTAATAGATCAAGTAAGAGAACTCAAAGGCCATCAGCTACACAGTAGTAATAGAAAGGTAGACTTCTTAGCTTTTGGTAATTTAGTGGGTGTGGTATACATCTTTGGTTGCTCTTTTTGGAAACTAGGTAAGGAGGAGAGCCAACCACCTGTTTTAAGTATGAAATCTGTAGTGTTAGGGGTTATAGTGTCACTAAAAACGGGAGAGGATTGAAACTGTGACTCATCTTCGTGCCTCAGGTGGAAGCCAAAGCAGGAAAGTGGCCACAGCTCCATAAACTATGTAGTCCATGTGAGCAAAGTGAGGGTTTTGGGCCTGGTTTTTGAGAGTTCAGCGCATGGGATTCCACACAAAATGCTACTTGAAATGATATTCAGCCAGTGAGGTTACTCCATGCAGAGCTCCAAGGCAGCTGCCTCCAAATCTAAGGACAGTGTTACTCTCTAAATAGCAAAAGCCAACATTTTGAGTAGAGGATATTTCAAAGAGTATTTATGTGCAAAAGTCATACACAAAGTACGTTTGTAATGTACCTAGGGAATTAAAATTCAACTTTACAAAACAATTTTGAAATAGTAATGATTTTATTTCATATTAAGTTGAAAACTACTATATCATTACTTTTATAGATTAAATCAGTTTTTATTGGATTCACAAAATATAAAGATTATAATGTTTGATACACTATCTATGATGGCCCATTTCTTTTGATCAGTTGTGTGTGTTTAACTTCAGAACATCATCACATCTGGACTAAATACTAAGAAGATGCCCAAGAAATATTCTTTTATTTATCTATTATTTCAGATGAAATCATTTTATTATTTAATAATTCTCATGTAAACCTGAATTAATGTCTAAGAATATAACATCAGTACACACTGAAACTTTTTTGATTTCCTCTGAGAAAGACATACACATTCCATGTATTGGTAAATCAAATACCTCAGAAAGAAAATTTCCTTTCATTCTGTGCTTATGAAATGACTTGATTCTATTTTTTTGCTATTTGTATATTTGTGGGCCCTGCAGTTATAACTGCCCTTGTAAAACTGAAATCCACGTTGAGATTCTTTATAGGCTACACAGTGATTTAATTGTGTGGTCATCAAGGCACAAATTTTATTTCCTTTGTAGACAATTTGACTTGCATTAAAAATAGTAAAAAGTTAATATCCAAGTTGTTCATGCAAATTCTAGAGATCTGCTACAACACACCAGGCATATCATTCACAATACTATACTGTATAATTAAAAATTCATTCAGAGGTTAAATCTGGTGTTACATGTTCTTACCCTGTGTGCACACATACACACACACACACACACACACACACACACACAGCCAAGAAAATCAAAGTAAAATTTTAAAACCTTTCCTACTCATTCTATAAAATTAAAAATATAAATTGATAAAAAGCAACCAAATCACATAAATAAAAAAGGTATAACTATGATACATATTAGAACATAAGTTTATAATATCAAGTAAATACTGGAAACTTGAGAAATAAATGCCAATGATATGGCTACTCTTTCATAATTTCAGCCAAAGATTTAATATGGGAAGAAGACCCAGGAATTGGAAAAAAATACTTAAGATTACATTGCTCTGGTATGTAGTGGTTTTAACCCTTAATTTCACAGCTATGTCTAGTTTTAGCAAACATTCTACAATTTTCAAACCTGTCCATTCAAAATCTCCCTCTCTTAAACAGTATTTTAATTATAACCTGTATTTTGTTATCATTGAAAAGAAGATGTTAATTAACTCCATTGTTAAAAGAGGTAAATTTTACTACATGCAGAATTGTATTAGATGTCATTTTAAAAAAGCATATTTACTCAAATGAGAAAGTATTTGTAATATCATTAGACTTCATTAAATTATATCATAGGCATATATTACCTTTTACACGACTAATAGTGTCATAATGGTGAGTGAAAAATCACCATGCTACCAAATTAAAAAGAAAAAAATAATATTTGAAGTAAAAGAAAATATATTTTCATACAACTAAACAATATGGCAATAAAAACTGAAACATTCATTTAGGTGTCTGCTGCTCTGACAGCTACCAACATTGTTGTTCCATCTGGTTAAGATAGCTACACAAAGATTCCCTAACTTCCGCTTCCATGACGATCGGGGATAAAAAAAAGAAGGAAAGCATTTTTTTGAGTTTTTTCTCTGTTTCTGTTTCTCTCCGTCACTCACTGCGTTGGGGTGAGTTGCTTTTCCTCCACGATATGTCTACAGTATTTCTGCTCTGGAGCCAGCTGACCATGGACTGACACCTCTGACACTGTGAACCAAAATAAACCTTCCTCCCTTAAATTCTATCAGATGTTTTGTCGCAGCCACAACATGTTAAGACAAAAAACTATTTGCCTGTAGAGCATCATCCTGCTTGGAAAAAGAAAGCATTCATTCCTGTAGCAGAAATTTTATTTAAATTGATTTATAACCATTGCCTGTGTTCATTTATTTATGATATTAAATACCAGAAACTTTTAAAAATCTTAAGTTGAATACAGTATCCAATATTGATTGGTATTTTGATTACTTACATATATGAATTAGCAACTATATATCTAAGAAATAATCAAGAAGTATGCACATACCATGAAGTATTTTCAAATTTCGTGAATTTACAGAGGCAAATAAAATAACTTTCATTTAAAGTTATGCTGTAAATCCATAAATAGTCCATCTGGGATTTTTAAAGATTTGCTTCACCTTTGTTCAGTGTTTTTAAAATACATATAGTGCAACATATTTAAAATATTTTATGTTAACTAGTGTGATCTACTTTCATACAAACTGTGGTGGGAAACTCAATACTAGGTATTCACATTCACATTTTAAAGGCATTTTGCATTTTAAATGTTTCCATCCGTTATGAATATATACAGCTGTATTTAATTAAAAACCTTTTCTTTTATATTCTCTAAGTTATTGATATAGTAGTTACATTTCAAAAAACTGTTTTCAAAGCTATTTGCCTATGGAACATAATAAACAAAGAAATCTCTTTTTCCTTGTAATTGGTGTTATCTTTTTGGTGTGAAATAAATTCCAAGCATAAAGACTACAGTTGAATGCTTTATAGCAAGTCAATAAAGCATCAGCCCATCTTAGTTTTGAACTATTCCGTAACTGTACTAAGATTCTGTGCCTCCTCTTGCAGTTAATTCCCTGTCCTCATGTATCACATCTGAACATCTCACCCTCGCAACCATGCACTGGCACTAAGATTAATCTTGGCTGTTTCTATGTATGGGAAGTCATACATGGGAAGTCACAGTTGTTTTGGATTTTAGTTCATTTAGCACAATAATTTTGAGGCTCGTCCATGTTCTAGCATGCTTCAGTCATTTATTCCTTTTCATTCTTAGCTGTATTTCATTGAATGGATGTACCACCTTTCTCCTACTTACTAGTTGATGCACAGCTTGATGCTTCCATTTTTATTTACTGTGAATAAATGTGTTCTAAAAATGCAAACATGAGTCTTTGGCTGTAAACTAAATATACTTAGCATTTAAAGAAACTGTTAAATCATTTCCAAAGTGTCTGTACAACTTGAAATTTCCCACAGTAGTGTACGAAGCTTGAAATTTTTTCCATGTCCTTCCAGTCTTCTCTTCCTTCTGTTATATTATTACTAGTATCAGTATTCTTGGTATATTAGGGTCATGTAGGTTTACATATTGTGATTTTAATTTGCATTTTCCTAATAAATAATAATAGTATTTTCATATGCTTATTAGCCACTGGTACTTTTTTTGGTGACATGACTATATAAGTATTTTGCTTTTCCAAAAAATATTGTTTGCTTTGTAAATTGAGTTCCCAGAGTTCTTAATATTCTTTGTATTCCAATTTTTTATCACATATCTAGCTTTCAAATATTTTCTCTGTCAATATATACTTTGCTTTTTATCTTCTTAGCTGAAAATTTTGAAATTCGGGTACTTTTCAATTTTGATGTTTAATTCTTTTTTATGTTTTTGGTACCCTAAATCCTACCTAGTTAAGATATAGTTCTTCTCCATAGATGTATTTGTTTTGTTTATATTTTACTAAGAGATTTTGCATCTATATTCATTAATAATATAGACCCAGAGTTTTCTTGGGATGCTTGGTTGACCTTGATATTACAGCCATCATAAAATTAGCTGAGACATAGTTTCTGCATATCTGTTTTCTAGAATATTTCATGAAGGACTAATATTATTTCTTCTTTTCAGATTTGATAGAATGGTTTCCCTTTAATTTCTTTTAAATGTTATTATTTCCTGAAAATTTGCTCCAATTCTGTTATACAGATTTATATAGTCTCTTTTAATAACCTAACATCAATATTGTCAATTTATAGTTTGGAAACTGAGCACTTCCACATCTATATATCCAATTTTAATTGTCTGTTGAGTATTTCTCTTCGTATCTACCTAATTATTCCTGTGTTCACTAGCATTTCAAATATCCAGATTATCCAATCTGTGAGAATGAAATAAAAGCCATCTAGTTGCACTCAGAATCATGGACTTTGCCACATCTACTTAGTACCACCACATAATCAGTATTCCAGATCTTACAAACATTGTCTCAAATGTATCTCCCAAACTTTAAAAAAATTTTCTCCTTGCCATAGTCACAGTTTCTCTGTTAAATTATTCACTCAACAACTTATTTTTCTTCCAGTATCAGAGCCAGATGCCACTGGCTTGACAAGAAGCCATCATTTGTTATATTACAGTTGGTGACTAAAAGATATATAATTTAAGGTTGAAATTTTAACCAAGAGAAAGGCAGTATCCTGCAAATTGAACTAGCTTTCACAGTTGTGTGTCGGAGTCATAAAGAATATTTGCAGGTATTCTGCGGGTATATACTCCTTCTGCTCCCATGACTATGTAACTGCTCTGCCTAAGGTAAATATTGTGTTTTCTTCCCACTAATAGTGTATTCTGTCTGTAATTATTTCCTACAAGGAGGGTGTAAATTCTACCAGCTCTTTATTCCAAGCCTTAGGTCCACAAAGAAAATTATTATGTGTAACTTAATATCTGAAATATAAGCTATAAATAACTTTGCATAACATGACTTTCATTACTTTATTCATTAGAATGACTATCCTTACCAATTCCTTAAGATATAATTTCCAAAAGTAAATATCTTTAAAATCAGACTTTAAAAGCTATGCATCATTATACATAAGTGATAAAAGTTATGGAAAGAAAAAGAGGTCAAGTAGTAAAAAGAAATTATTTTCATGTCCTCAATCCTCAAAAAGTTAAGCACAATATGTTGGCATGACAAATAGATGTAGTTAAAACCACAAAAAGCAAAATTACGATGAAATTCTCAGCCGTCTGCATGTACAATTCAAATTGTGCTGAGGTGTTCACAATTACATTTTTAAACTAACTGCTGTTAATAAAAAATGCCTGCTTCTAAACAAATCACTTCACTTTACAAATGAAACAACAGTCAATACCAATTACCAGTTGTCAAGGTAACCGCTAAATACTAAAAGGTAGGTATTTTACTACTTTGACTCGTTCAATCTGCTTCCCCCAGTAGGGACATAGAATACAAAGTTAAACATCTATGAGGTTATAATGATGGGGTCAGATATTTTTCCACTGGCATTTACACACTACCATTAAAGTTACACTGCAACAATATTAATTATGCTTGATTGTCTCCTTCCCTAGCTTTGAAAGCAGATAATTACAGAGTATTTATATCCCAAAACCTGCCTATGTAGTTAGATAGAAAAATATTCTTTACAGTATTGTGAGATTTCTCCTAATTTTAACATGAGACCTTAAAGAACAGTTCTATGTTATTTGCTCTGGGGCTTAGTTTTCTAAATTTTAGAGGTATATTTACAAAGAAAACTTAATGCATGCTACTTTTCTTTGTATGGTGCTGTACCTTTTTTATAAATTTTACTTGTGTAAGTAGTGCATTGTTTGTAACTGTAATATAGTAAAAACATTTAACTATTTATTTCCTGTATTTACTAGAAATGGAAAACATTATAAATTGACCTCTTAAAATTATTTATTCATTAATCCATCCATTCATTCATTTACTTATTTTGCGGTACTGGGGATTAAACCCAGGGCCTCGCCCAGTCATCATAGCCAAACACTTTGCAACCGAACTACATACTCAGTTGTGGTTGGTTTGTTTTGTTTGCTTTGCTTTGCTTTGCTTTGCTTTGCTTTGCTTTGCTTTGCTTTGCTGTGCTGTGCTGTGCTGTGCTTTGTTTTGTTTTGTTCTGTTTTGTTTCCTTTCCTTTCCTTTCATTTTCATTTTGACCTCATTTCAAGGTCTCACTAATTTGCCCAGCATAGGCTCAAACTTGGATTCTCCTACCTCAGTCTCTGAAGTAGCTAGGATTACAGGTATGTGACACAATGCCTGGCTATACATTTGCTTTTAAAATCACAGTAGCTAAAAACTTTTGTGTCAAATATATCATATTCATTCAGAATTATTTCTTTCTGTAATTTGCTCACGATGAATTATAAAAACAATCAGCACAGCGTGAAGCATTCCAAATAATAACAGCACTGAGGGTGTGGTGGAGTGGTAGAACACTTGCCTAGCGTTCAGAAACAAGCCTCACTTCAAAAAGAAAACAAAATCAATAGTAGCAAGTAATATGAGAACTCACATACTGACCTCTGTTTAGAGTCATTTTTGTTTTACAATCACTTTAACTAAAAGTCTTTCTTTTCAGCAACCAAGGAGACACCCACATTATAGCTCTCAACATGTGGTGTTGTATATAAAAGCTATTGGAAACTGATCAAAATAAGACAAAACAAATTGCAACCCACTCATTTTGGGTAAAGCATTAGAAATCATACTTATAACAATACAGATTAGAAGATATTATCTATGGTTATAATTACTTCATGCTTAGTGAGATAGTACATAGTACAGTGATATATAAGTCAAGCATTCAATAATGTGTCCCAACTAATCTGACATATGATGAATTTATTTTAAACCAAATCATGCTAAAAGTTTCACCCCTTTCAGCAACCTTCTTGAGGGAGGCTCAAACACTGAAGAAAATTAAAACTTACTTGAACAAGCCTAATGCTCTGTATATTTGAGGGTTTTATATAGTTTTTTAAGAAATAAACTTGGCTTGTTTTGGCTTGTTTCCATTCAGTATCTCTACCAAATAAGATCAGTAATCCAATGGAATTCCTAAGAGGCAGTCTTTCCTAACATCACAGAGTGACTGAGTAACACTACAGTGCGACCTAGCACATCCTGAGATGATTCTTAGCAGGTTTTCTTTTCTCTTCCAACACAACCAAAGGCAACATGAGAACAGTGTCACTAAATACGGAAGAAAGGTTAGGAAAAATACTGATAGCTACAAAATGTGGTCTATCTTTTTTGAGTTTTTATAGATTACACTACTGAGAACAGCCTTATGGGTTCTAAATCCTCTTCAGTCAGGATTTGTATTTTCAGTTCATAGAAATTGCTTTCACAGAACTCATCAATGTACTCCAAAAAACCACTGATTAGACTTGGTCTGCTTTCTGGAACTTTTCATAACATTTAAGGGGAAAAATACGATGATTTACTTCAAACACTTCTTCACTTGACTTTCAAGTTATCAGGTTATCTCTTATTCCTGCCATAAATCAACTCCCTTAACATTTTTCACATTATAACTTATCAGATGAAGAAATATAAATGGCAAATAAATATATGAAAAAATGTTCAACAACATTGGTCCTTCAAGAAGGGCAAATTAAAACAACACTGAGATTCCATTTCACCCCCAAAAGAATGGCTAACATAAAAAAATTGCTGTGGGGAAAAAGAAACACTTCTCCACTGTTGGTGGGAGTGTAGACTGGTACAACCATTGTGGAAATCAATGTGGAGATTCTTCAAAAAACTAAGATTAGAGGTCACATTCACTCAGCTATTCCCCTTCTGGGTATTTTTCTAGAAGGTGTGAAAATATCATACCACAGCAATATATGGGCACCTGTGTTTATAGCCACACAATTTATAATAGTAAAATCTTGGAAACAACTCAAATGTCCATCAGCTGAGGAAAGGATAAAAAAGATGTGGTATTTTTATAAGATAGAGTATTACTCAGCTAAAATACAGATAAACTCGAGGCCCTTGTAGGTAAATGGATGCAACTAGAGACCATCCTCATAAGTGAAATAAATCATATGTGTAAACATCATATTGTTTCCCTAGTACAAGACAGTGAAAGAGTAAATAAGATCCAGAAGTTACAATAGATATTGTGAAAGAGAAAGAAACTTCTCAAAGAGAAAGAATAGCTGGGATGGAGGAAAGGAGAAAAAAAGGAAGGGAAAAATATGTATGTACATACACACACACACACACACACACAGACACAGAGAAGGTAGTGAAGATAATTATACTACTAATTTCTGTTAGTTCTGTTAGTGCAATACAAGCACTAACAATAAGTTAGTGCTTATACTGTTAGATCAATTTTGTATATCTATATCTGGTAATCTGAGCAACTACTTTGAAGATAGCAATATGCAATGTAGTAACCATTCTTAATTTTATATCATCTTATTTTGAAATTCTGTATCATTTTTATTGTTTCTTTCTCTTTAAAACTTTTCTCATATTAATGAAGAATTATTAGAAGTAAATCTTTCCAATTCTCCAAGCCAAAACTTGGCAGTCATCTTTGATTTCTCCTTTTTCTCCATCCCAGATTTAATTTATTTGGAAATCAAGCTGAGTCTGCTTCAAAATCAGATCCTCTCATACCACATTCCCTGTAATTTCCCTGATTAGCTCATGAAAGTTTTATAGCTACAGCCTCCTAACTACTCTACGTGTTTATTTCCTTTCCCCGCTTTGTTCTCTTATCAATCCAACACTGGAAGCCTTTCAGTTAAATGATATGCCAGAACTTGTCACTCTGCCCAAACCCCTGATTCCTCTAGAACAATAGCCAAAGGTTTCATTTTTGCGTTCCTGTCCCAAAGTAGATTAACACCTGCGTGGCCTCTCCTATCTTGTTTTCTAGTGCTATTTTCTTTCTCATTCAAGTACACCCACACTATCCTTCTGTTCCTTGCTAGAACATGCCAGAAACACTTTCATTCTGGGGACTTTGACCATGTACTTCACTAAATATGAAACATACTGCCTCAAAATACATGTGCAGAGTGCCATTCACCTCCTGTCTTTGGTTAGAAGTCATTTTCTCAGCAGACCTTTGCTTCTGTCATGTACCAAGTAAGCCTACCTAACTTAAACTGGGAACTCCACCCAGCCGTTCACTGCCCTCCTATGTTTTTCTTTATGACATTTGCACCATCTACCATTTTTTAATATTTTTAGTTAAATGTTATTGTCATTCTTCTTTCTGTTTAACCTCACAAGGGTTATAAATATTTATTACCTTAAGCTAGCTAGAATATAATGAGATTTCAGAAAAAGAGAAAAAAGTTAAGGACCAGAAAAAATATTTTTGGTTCCTATAAAGTTGCCCCAAAATTTCCAAATAAGAAAGTCATAATCTCATACATTTAAGCAGTTCAGCAAACAAAACACAGACACACACACACACACACACACATACACTCCATAACCGAATATTTGTAAATTAAGCACAAATTGGTTACATATAAACCTATCATTACATGTAATATTTGCTCTGTTTACTTAAATATTTCACATTGGTGGGTTCAAAGAAACAGTGAAAACAGTCTGGACATTTATTTTTCTACAAGAAAAAGTAAAATAAAAATATGTATGTGAAATATTCTGTTTTCAAATGAAGATATATCATGACTCAATATTCTGTTCATGATTTGTTTTTTATATTTATTTTTAAATAGAAGGTATTCAAAATAATAAGAAAAATGTTATTTTCAGCTTGCGAAGTTAATATCTTGCTATTGGACTGCTTTGAATGTCACTGAATTTGGTACTCAACATATCTTGACGTGAAAATTTTGTCCTGGTGCTCATCACCTGTTTGGTACTCAGTGCCCAAGAAGAACTTGTCGTGGCCATTGGCTGGTGACTCAGTACTAAACAACTTGGTTCCCCCTCCTTTTGTACTAGTGCTTCCTGGAACATTTTAACAAATGTTTCAAAAAATTTCTCACAATAAAAAGCACATTGCTATTAGTCCCCTGCAAAATATGTCCTCTCACTTGCCACATATTTACAGCATCTCTCTGCTTTCTGAAGCAGATCTGTAAGGCCTCTTTCAGGAGTGTCATTAGTTGTAGCGTTACGGCTGCCTGCATGTCCTCACCCCATTCGAAATATTTACCTTTCAACCATTTTCACTGCAAGAAAGAGCCAGAGGTCCATGAGGTGCCAGATCTGGTGGACAAAATGGATAAGGACACACGAGAACATTTTCACCAAGCTGCCTTTCTGTTAGATGGCATCCAGCAGAGATATTTACTGTAGTTTTGATCAGACATGAAGTACCTGCAGAACTGCTTCAGAGAGTGTCAAGATCTATGAGACTTAATGGAAATATGTCTTTTACTGTAATTCTTTAATGTAAACATTCACCATTTTGAATAGCATATATATATATATATATATATATATACATATATAGAAATGATTATGTTAGAGTTTAAGCTGCTAGTGTGTTACTTAACCACTGAAAACATAGAGAATCTGATACAAAACTAAAGTCCTAACAAGAATTTATACAATTATACTTTCAAAATTAATGTCTTAAAATATTTTTAGTGTATTTCCTATTCAACTTTGAAATTGATTTAAATATATGAACCAAAAAATACATGCTTGAGTCTTGAGGAGTCCGGGGAAGATGGCGACCAGGTGAGCAGCAAGGGAGCGAACCTCCTTAATAAACACTGCCAGCTCGAGACAGACTTGGTGAGCGTGAATGCCGGGACCTCGGCTGGGAAGTTTAAACTGGGCGTATTTCTCTGAGATGCCGGGGGAGATGTGGTAGGGCGGACCAGGCTGCCAGGGCGAGACGTGGGAAAGCCCCAGACGCTGGGAGCCAGGGACGATCCGCGCGGGGAGGAAGCTTGGCTCGGTCCAAGCGCCGTGGGAGCGCGGCCGCCTCGGGCCCTCCCACCTCCCGAGCCGGTGCAGCCCCCCGGCGACTCCCGACAGAGATCGGCTTGTTAGCGGCGGAGACGCCCGGCAATCCCACGTTTCGCGCAGGTCGGGCGGGCCGCGCAGAGGGCCCCAAGCGCCGGGAGCGAGGAGGAAGATTTGCTTGGGTCCTAACGCCTTGAGAACACGGACAGATCGATCCCTCCCGCCCCCCGAGCCGGCGCAGCTCTCTGGCGACTCCCGACAGAGATCTGCTCTCTGGCGGCGGCAACGCCCAGCGGTCTCACCTTTCGTGCGCATCGGGCGGGCCGCGCAGAAAGCCCCAAAGGATAGACTGGCACCTTGGAACCTTCATGCCTGCAGGGACTCCAATAACTGGTGAGATATCGGCGCTCGCCACCAGATCACCGAGTGGGGAGGAGATCCATCCCTATACCTGCAGGGAACCCTGGGAGGGTGGGGGAGCAGTCTTACACACCTCACCCAGGTCACTAGGTAGGGAGTATCTAACCAATATCTGTACAGCCTTTTAAGCGGAACTCTCAGCAGAAAGCTTAGGGGACATTCTCCCAAAGAGAAGGAATCATTGGAGCAGCCTTTGAAGCTGACCTC